>CAUYQG010042754.1:0-60693 GCA_963574415.1 Tarsius wallacei
GAATCTATAATACTGAGTGACCTCTCTCAGAAACAAAGATCTGAGTATCACATGTTCTCACTCATATAGTGAACCTTGAACATCCAACGTAATACTATAAGAAAATGACTGACAGTAGTGGGAAACTATGGGGAGGGGAAGGGAAGGGAGATGGGATTAACAGTACTCAATATCTGTCTGGGGATGGGGAGACACCTCTTATCAACAAGGGTGCCTGAATGAAGCATATTTGTATACCTAACCTTTAACTGTACCCCACAATATCATAATAAAAAATACTGATTATTAAAAGAAAAAAAAAGAAAAGAAAAAGAAATAAAAATTATCCAAATCAGAAAGGAAGAATAAAAATGTTTCTATTTACAGATAACATGACCATATATGCAGAAAACCCTAACAACTCAGCCAAAACACTGTTAAACTATCTTGACACTTTGATCCTGTGGCTCTAGCTCTGTCTCTCACTGTTTAATCTTGAGTCAACTTCTCCCTTTAATCTGATAATTACTTACCATAGTTTCACTCAGACATTCATAAATACATATTTATTGAGAAAAATAATCCCATTGGCCTTAGGAAATTATCTTTATCTCCACTGCAATCAGTAAAATTTCAAAATTCAGCAATTAGATTTTCACATTTACGGCCTGACCCTTATTTTTGGTCTTCCTCAATTTTGACATCCCCTAAAGTTATGAGTTTAGGAAGACCAACTTTCATATCCTGTGCACAAAAAAGAAAATAAATCACATAATTATGTTTTCATTTTAATTTACCCTCTGAGCTCCTTTTTAAAGGCTTAAATTTGGTTTGAAAAGATTTAAAATTTAAATTTTGTGGGTAGTGCTACTGTGTTCTGAGAGTACTCTAAGTTTAGTGAAACTTTGAATCAACTTAATTTAGCAAAGATAAAATCCATTATAATTTTTAAAGATAAAGCTAAAAAAATGAAGTTCACAGTCAAATGTGTACATTCTTGTAAATGTGATAATGTTCTTTTGTATCATTTGACTTTTTGTCAAGTTACAAGTCAAAACTTAAAAATATCAAAATGCCTATGAATAGAGTTGTTTTACTTTTGTTTTTGTGTTAAGTGACATTGTTTACTAACCTTACTTAAAATGTCCAAAATACTTTCATCTTGAGAGGACTTTAAATTATTTCATTACTTTATTTAAAAAATACATTTATTAAGAGACTGTTGGGCTCCAGGCACTATTTTAGCCAGTGGAGATACAGTTTATGAGCAAGATCAGTAAAGTTCCTGTTCTCAAAAAACTTATTTCTGGTGGAAGAGACTAAACACAACCAAAAAAGCAAAGCATTTTGACATAGTCTGAATGTTTATGTTCCCCTGAAATTCTTATGTTGAAATCCTTATTTACTAAGGTGATGGTGTTAGGATTTGGGCCTTCAGGAGGTGCTTAGGTTATGGGATTAGTGTTCTTATAAAAGAGGCCAAGATTGGCCCTTCTGCAATGTGAGGTTAGAGTGAGACAAAAGCTGTCTGTGAGAAAGTAAGTACTCTATAGATACCAGTCTGCCAATGCCTTAATCTTAGACTTCCCAATCTCTATAATTGCGAGAAATAAATTTCTGTTGTTATAAAGCCACTTACTTAGGGTATTTTGTTATGGCAAGTGGTACAGACTAAGACACATACATAGCATAAAGTTAGGGAGTGAGAATTACTCTGTAGAAAATAATAATGTAAGGCTGGGGAGAGAGCGTGGTTTAAGTAGAAACACTTTAAGCAAGGTGGTTAGTGCGTGCCTTTTGAGGAGATGATTTCTGGCCAGAGACCCGAATGAAGAAAGTGAGGAAGTCCTATGAATATCTGTAGGAAGAACAAATCTCCAAATGTGTTTTATTACCACTGGAGCACTCAGAACTGAAGACCCAACTGTGAAATAATGTACAGTAGAAAAGCGACCTAACATTTTTATAAAGATAAAAATCAACTTCCTGTTATGGCAGAACAAGTCATGGGACTCAAATATCACATAGACATAAATATTCACTTATATGGATCTGTGCCAGGAAAAAGTACAAATCCTTACCAAGTAAAATTAAATACATAGATAAGAGTGAATGCTATCAGCAAGCTGTTAACAAAAGAGATAAATATTCTTTGGTCATAAATTGGTGAAAAATAAATTTTCTTCAGGGTTTTAACTGGGTTCTGACCATCTGCACAAATGAAAACTTACTGGGTGAAAATCTAGATAGCTAAACATAAAACAATGAAAGGAAGTCTCAGCTTGTATCCCAGCCCTAAAATGGAATGAGCTCTGTTTCTGCACAAAAGACAGCTGAGACAAAGTCAGTTATTGATTCCACTCATTTTGGTTTGTTGTTTTAGGGAAACTGCAGTCTCTGTAACTCTTTATGAAGTTATATATATCTTTGAAATTAGGATTTATTGAAATCAGGTAGCCTTTAATAATATTAAATGTGTATTTAAGAATACATATAGTAATTGAAGTATCCCACTCAATGTTTTTAGAAATGTAAAGAGGTTAGTTAGTATTATTTATTTATTTATTTATTTTTGAGTCAGGGTCTTACTCTGTCACCCAGGCTGGAGTGCAGTGGCATGCTCACAGCCACTGCAGCCTCGACCTGCTGGGCTCAGACGATCCTTCCTGTTCAACCTTCCAAGTAGCTGGAACTACAGGTGCGCACCACCATGCCTGGCTAATTTTTTTATTTATTGTAGAGACGAGGTCTCACCATGTTGCCCAGGCTGGTCTTGAGCCCGAAGACCCAGGCAATCCTCTCACCTCCAAAGTATTGGAATTATAGGTGTGAGCCACTGCATATGGCAAGTGGTTAGTATTTTAATATACTTCACACAGATTTTTTTAAAAAAACATATCCTTTTACTTTTCAATTTTTACAAATGTTGTTAACTATTAAAGATAAAGGTAACTGTTGAAATGTCAGCCTTTTTGGTCTTTTAAAAGTGATATTATAAGTATTTTTACTATATTGTTTGAAAATAAATCTTAGCAAGAATATTATAGATGTATGTCTTCATACTTGCTCAGTGAATTCTCTAAATTTCTATGAAGTTCTATTATTCTTTTAGATTGTCTATATTTTAATTTCCAATAAATTTATAGTTAGATCCATAAAAATTGAAAGAGCAGAAAAAACTCATTTTTGAAGAATTAAGTCTACAAAATATATGAAACAAATGTCATGTTAATTTTTATTTTAAATTTCCTACACCCACTTACAAATATATTACACACTTCACAGATGACTACTGCTGCACACTAAATTATATTCTAATGACTACTAGGATTAATGCAAGAGTTATGCAAGAGTTCATGCTAGAGTTACACAAAGACTGAGGAAGTCAGATCGTGGAATGCAGTTTAGTGCAGTTATTAAGTGCAGTTTGGCACTGTTATTCACAATTCACAGTTCCAATGGCTCCCCAAGGCTCAAAGGATCCTGTCTAAACCAGTACAGCTTGCAGACAAACTCTTGAAATTTTAACTAACCTGTTTCTCCCCAAAATTTCATATAACTCTTTCCTATATTGGCTCTGACATTGTTGAAAAACAAATTTTTGTGATCATTTTATCTCTTGCTACAGCATTTAATATTCTGTTGTAATGAAAAATTTTGCACTTATGTTTTACCCACTGATTTTAAGTAGATTCTCTCAGTGTAGAATCTATTTTTCATATTTAAATACCAAGTAGAGTGGCAGAAATTACATATAAATTACACTTAGATATTAATGAAACAAATTAAAGACATAGCTATTCAAAATTGATATACCAAACAGAGTAAGAGATATGTTAAGACTTTTAATAAGTAGCTGAGATTTGAAAAAAAGGGTGTTAGATAAAATTAATTGAAATGGAATTCTGAATACTCCTCCCCCCATTTCCTATGTAAACATAATTCTCAAACACTGAAAAGCAGTCGATTTCTCAATTCTATATACATTTAACTCAGAGTACTGTAGCTGAGAGTTTGGAGTCTTCCCATGTATATCAGTAGGGGATGGAGAAACACCAAAAGAAAGACCCTCTTATCCCCAAATCATTTTGGAGGTGTCTGAGAGGAGAGAACCTAGGAAATTAGCTGAGGAAATGACGAGAAGGACATTGTTTTGTGTCTCAGGAACCATGTGGAATTCCAAGATAAGAAAAACAGTTGCTAATTTGAGTATAAAAGCAGGAAACATGATACACTTATTTCCTTTTATGCAAACACAAGTATATGAGGGGTTTTGTGAAAATGATTTTTTCTCTAGTTGAACTACAAAGACATAGTAGTTGGACATACTGTTTTCTTCTTTTCTTCTTCTCTTTCTTCTATTTCTTGTGGGTATTATGCCTAATAACACAACAAGTTTAGCGAGTCCGTGGCCAGAAAACTTTTGGGGTAAGGTATTTTCTCTTACTGTTTTAAATTTAAAATTAGAATGCAAAGAAATATACTGCATAATTTATTAAAACATTGAAAATCGGAGAGATTTTGTTTACTGTATTTTGATTACTTAAACAAGTTTTTATAGTTTATTACAAGAAATAAATTCATATAAAATGTCTTTAACGAGGACTATGAACATATTCAAGAAGAATTCAGGCTGTACAGATTTTGACTGGTGTTACAAAATATAATTAGAAAATAATGAGACTAAAAATAAGATACATAAAATAGAGGTAATTACTGTTTGGCATATAGAATGTGGATTTTGTTGAGAAATTGTTTTATTTATCTTAAAGTTATAGATTATATGTTTTATCTTATGAAACCATTTTTTTCTATAGTGGTTATTATTTTATCTTACTTTGTCAGTGTTATACTCTTTAATTTCCAAAATGAACTTAAATAACAAATCTGTACTTGAATGAATTTCAAATGTGGTAACAAATGAATGAATTTAGAGTATGATAACATCGATAAAACATGGAATAATATTATGAAATTTGAGAAAACTATAGTAGAAAAAGATTAGTATCACATGTAATATTCAATGGAAACCCATCACAGGAGCAAAAAGGAACAGTATAAAAGTATTTTTTGGCTGACTCCAGCCACAGCTAATAGTCTAGTGTTCCCTGATGCTGACCGAGGGGAGCAGGACTGTACTGAGATCCAAACTACCAGATGTTCCAAGGTAAAGGTACAAGGGAGAAGGGCTAAAATGAAAAGTTGATATATACTCTTGGGTTCAGAGATATTTTAAAAGTAAAGGGGGAAATCTGAGCTAAATCCAGAAAAAAACTTTAATGGAGAAAATGGCTCTTATAAAGAGATCTATATTCCTGCTTATACGTTCAGAACAAGTTTTTAATACTCTCAGAAAACTACTTCAGACTTTCTGCTGTAATTCAAGGCAGGGTTTGAGGGAATTTTCATGTCAACAGTGAGCAGCAGTGACTGACTGTTCCCTGCGATCTGACCCACTTGTCTACCATCACAGAAATTTGCACAAAGGGAATTAACTCATTCAAATATGGAGCACAGATGTCTTTGATGATTTGGAAAAAATACATGAAAGATTGCATTATTGCTTCTGAGGTAAAAATATTAAGTGTAAGATGTGAATACAAATGTAAATAAATAAAATGTTAACATTTCCTGAAACAGATCGATCATTTTTATTTTCATTTCTTTTTTTGTATCTAAATTGATATGTTTTGAACACAGACTCCCCAGAAAGATTACTTTCAGAATCTGTCACAGTACAGTGTAATGCATTATTATGGCTTACAAAACTGATTGTCAGCTTGGCATTTTGAATTTGGAGAATAAGAAAGAATAGGTTAGAAAAGCAAAACTTGTACATTAAACCACATAAATTGATCAGGCTTACCACTATTAAGGTATGCAAAAATTGTTTTCCAAATATGACTTTCCTGGTTTACTTTAACAAGTGCTAAAAAATAAGATGAGAATATTGGGTTATTACCAATAATGATAGCTTACATGTTCATAGTTATCATGCACTAAAACTTACTAAATGTGTGTCAGAGTTAAGATAATTAGTGGGAGGGCTGGCAGCAAAGTAGAGCCTGAGATGACAGTACAGATACGGATCACCACCTTACACTTCCCATCTTTGCTATCTTTAGTGCACTTCTCTTCCTTACCCATAAATACCACAGGAAACAAAGCCAGTGAAAATATGCGAAGCCTTGCTCTAAGGAAATAGGAGACAAACATTGAGCTCAGTTATTCTCTTATACTAGAGAGTCCTACAGAAGTCATAGTTTGGGCTTTTTCTGCCATCTTACTTTGCATTTTTATTTTCCTTTTGGCTAACGTAGTGAAAATTGAGAGAAGATATTGTTGCAAGGGCTGTCATTTATTCACCTAAAATAATCCTCACCTCAAACACAAAGTCTATCTCAAGAAGATTATACTCTTGGAAGTGATTATGTGTCCACACATACGTAAGTACAAGCCTATATGGTTATGGAATAATATAACACATGATAAAATAGCAATGATTGACAGTATGTTATAAGAAATTATAGATACATGGCTGAAATGATCCCTAAATCCTTCTCAGAAAAAAATGGAGTGCTATCTGTTCTTAGAAAGTCGGATATGTTACAGACAGGGAGATAATTCTAAAAACATTCTAGTCACTCTTTTCTTCACAATAACTCATTCTCATTCAATTCATTAGCTCACTCAGAAGCACTGACTGACCATAGTAGGCAATGTGTTAGGAGTCAGTGGCATAAACATTCAAGATTTCAAAGAGCTCAGAATAAATATTATCAGCAAATATACGGAAGGAAAAAACATCCAGGCATGTTTGTGGAGAAGTTACTAGCTTGACTAGAAAGTTTGCATATGGAAGTTATAGGTACATAGCTGGAATGGCAGGTTGGAGGCAACTTTCTGTAAGATTTTGAATGTCAGTGTAAAAGTTTGACTTAATTTAACCTAATCACTTGCAATTTAGTGACTTCAAGTCTTTCCACATTCCTCCTTCCTAGGAAATTCCTTTAAGGTTGGAAAGGGTGTGGGTATTATAGTCTCACGACAATTGGAGGGAGGCATCCTTTGGTGCTTGATCAAATTCTGGCCTCTAGTGACATCTACTGACATGTGTTTCTCATTTGCTTTTGGAGCTTTGTCCTTTCCCTTGCTGTCTCTACTGCTGAAGTCTCTTACTATGAAATCTGGTTCATAGATCTGTGTAACATTCAGCATGATGCTTCTTTCTGTAAGTCCCTCTGGTCTACTGGGCCTTGTTCTGATACTTTTCCATCTGTCTTAGTGGCATGGAACAGTTTTGAATGTTGTCCCATAGCTCTAGAGCTACAGGAGCCTCAAGAAGTTGGACTACATCAGGTGTCCTTAGCCTGGATGTACTAACACTACATCCCTTGCCCCACACCTCATGTCCTGTTCTACCCTTGAGACACCCAGGGTTTCTCAGAAGGGCTTGCCATCTTTCCCATCTGTTGTCTTCCCCAGGAAGTTGGGAGTGAGTACCAGTTTCTCTGGGATCCCCTAAATCCATCTGTAGCTCATCAGAGAGGGATAGAGTGATAGTCTCTTTCTCCAAAATCATTACCAGTCATATACTATAGAGCTTTTCTCCTTGTCTCTCCAAACCTCCTCCTCTTTAGACTGTTCATAGTGATTGGCCATGGTTTATTCTTCCCAACATTATAATAAAAATTTACGGTTTTGAGTCCTTTAGGCTCAGCATTTTGAAACTAAAAAACCCCCAAACACTCTTTTTTCTCTCAAAATATCTAACTATTGCAGTAAAAAATAATAGTTCATTTCTAAACTTTTATTTATTTTGTATATTTAACAATTCACTGAGTAATTTAAAGTGAAGTTCTGACTTTCTTTTTCTATGCATCCTTGCTAACAGTCTTTCTGCAAGTATCTTGAGATACCACCTAACTCCAGTCAGAATGGCAATTATCAATAACTCAAAAAATAATAATTGCTGGAGAGGGTGTGGCGAACACCCTGTGTACAGCTGTTTAAAGTTAACTTTTGAACGTTTCCTATACATCGAAGGGGCTCACTTTAAAATAAGTATAAAAAGTACAGTAAATAACAAACCAGTAACATAGTAATTTATTATCATTATCAAGTATTAAGTACCATATGAAATTTAAGTGCTAGATTTTTATATGACTGGCTGCACAGAAATTGCATTTGCACCAGCATCACCAAATGATGTGAGTGAAACGATGCTTGCTAGTTTTAAAATGAATAGCGCATTGCCAGGCAATAAAACTTTATAGGCTTCATTATCATCTTACAAGATCACCCTGGAATATGTCATTTGTTGCTAACTGAAACGTTACCTGGTGCATGACTGCACTTGTTTTTTCCTGTCTTTTTGTTTATAGTTGTCCTAGTGAGTGTCAAGTAAAGCATGTCATATTAACATTTTTAAAGTATTTTTTTCTGTTAAAAAATTGAATGAGATGGTTACTTGTGAGGTTAGATTATCTTCTGTAAAAAACAGACAAACAAAAACTAAAACCAAAAAGACTCCCCAATAACTGTGACTTAACAGAAAGAAGGTTTATTTCTTGTTCATATCAGAGTAAATATGAGAAGGAGGAGGCAGGGTGGTAAGAAATGAAGATGCAGCTACCCAGGAAACCTGTTTCCCTCTATTGGTTCTGCCTCTCTGTCCATAGAGAAAGATACACAGCATGGAGGATATTTGGGAAGTGTAAGGGAACAGCCTGTCAACAGGATGCATTATCTACCCACATTTCATTTCTCAGAATTCAATGATCTGTCTCACCTCATTGCAAGTTATAAAAGATAATTTTGTCAAGTTTCCAAAAGATAAAGAAAATAAAACTTGAAGAATACATCACATTTTCTCTGCCACCACAAATGTTATAAATAAAACTGGAAATTTTACTTAAACAATATTCTTGATAACAGGAACTTTGCTTTTAATACTTTTCTGAAAGTTGTTGTACAATCTTAGGATAGTTGTTGAATGTTTCTGCAAGCAAGTCTTCATTGTTAAGCTAGTTATTGATAGTCATATAACTTGTATCCCCAATTTTTTACTTTTGTTATAAAAAAATTCAAAATTCATATTGTTGTAATGAAATGTAGTGGCCTCTGGAATTACTAAAAATCAATTGAACACAATTTAAAAAACAAAATCCTCTGATGTGTTTAGTTTTTTAAATCCCTGAATCCGAAGTTTAACCTATTATTATAATGGAAACTAAGATTATTTTCCCACATCTCAAGTTTATTAGGCTATTTCACACTGAACTACCATTTGCAATACAAATGGTAACCTGATTGTGTCCATAAATGTATTTACCAGGCTTTTAAACTGAAATTATTCGTTTCATAAATACTGAAATCTTCCTTGACATTGTAATCTTCTGTGGTGTAAATCTTGTATATTCAAATTTTATATGTATATGTATTCTATGTATCATAATATTGCCACCAGAATCTTAGGCAATAACTATCGGACATGAATTTTGCTTTTTATGTAAATATTCAGACTTTAATTCTTTAAATTTAAGAAGCTTTTTATTTGTACAAAGGCAAATTCAATCTTATTTTTGTATATATTCATATGCCACACATAGTTTGGAAATGAGTTGTGCTCTTGTTTTTTAAGGATATAGTTTAATATTTATATATCTTTGGGCTTGAGCAAACTTGTCAACCAATCTTTTTTTATTATTTCTACTTTATTTATTTAAACTGGTAAACTCATTTACAATTTATTACTTTTCCTTTGTACCTTGTAATCTCAAGTCTACCTTTCCTTGTTAGATTATACTCTCAAGCACTTATCAAGAAAGCAAAGCAGTGATTTATAAAAATATTGACAATTATGTAGCAAATAAAGTGCTGTGATCAGACTAAAAACAAAGCAAAGAGAAATGCTTGGTTGCTCTATTTTATGTGTGTATATATGTATGCATACACACATAAAATAAAACAACCCTCTCTCCCCCTGGGAATGGACATGGTATCTGATGGGTGGTTGTGGGCTTCTGATTCCCACACCCTCCCTCCTTTTTTTTTTAAACAGTGCCCAGTGTTTGTTGTTTCTGCCGCCAGGCTCACATGTCCAATGTTTTGGACCTGCTTGTGAGTGATAACATACAGTATTCAGTGCTTTCTTTCTGTGATAGTTCACTTAGAATGATTGAATTCAGCTGTATTCATATTGCTGCAAAGGATATGATGTTGTTCTTCTTATTGACTGTGTAGTATTCCACCATGTATAGGTACAACATATTCTCTCTCTGTGCACTTTCAATGGATTGGTTCCATATATTTGCTATTGTAAATAATGCTGCAAAGGGCATATGTGTATAGGAGTCTTTTTGCTAGAGTGATTTATGTTCCTCTGGGTATATTCTGAGAAGTAAGATTGCGAGGTGGTATAGTAGGTCAATTTTTTAATTCTTTAAAGGAACACCACACTGCATTTCACAAAGATTGTAGTGGCTTACATTCCCACCAACAGTGAAGAAGCATTCCCTCTTGTCTGTGTCCTCGCCAACATCTGTTGTTTATTAGTTGTTAATGACAGCCACCCTGACTGGTGTTAGATGAAAATTCACTGTAGTTTTGATTTGCACTTCTCTGCTAATTAGTGATACTGGGCATTTATTTTTTTCATTTGTTTATTGGCTTCTTGAATGTCTTTCTTTCAGAAGTGTCTGTTCAAGTACATTGGCCACTTTTTGGTGTTTTTTCCCCTGTCATTTCATTTGAGTGTCATTTGTCAAATGCCTTACTTGCAAATATTCCTTTCCCATTCTGTGGGTTGTCCCTTTACTCTTTTGATGATTTATTTTGCAATGCAAAAACTTTTTAGTTTGGTAAGTTACCATCTGTCAATCTTAGCATTGACTGTATTTGCCTTTGAGGATTTGAACATGATTTCACTGTTTAATCTGATGTCCAGGAGGTGTTCACTAAGATTTTTTTCTAAGATTTGTTTAGTTTGATGTTTCACATTTAAGTCATTAATCCAATTTGAGTTAACTTTTTATATATGTGTAGGTAGGGGTCCAGTTTCATTCTTCCACATGTGGTTAAACAGTTTTCTCAGCACAATTTACTAAATATGCTTTCTTTACTCACTGTTTCTTTTTGTCAACTTTATTGAAGATTAGTTGGCTGAAAGTCTGTGTTTTTGTTTCTAAATTCTATTCCATTGGTCTATGTGTCTATTTTTTTACCAGTACCATACTGTCTTGGTTATTGTAGCCTTGTAGTAAAATTTGAAGTCTGGAAGTATAATTCCTCCAGCTTTGTTCTTTTTGATGAGGATTGATTTATCTATTTGAGCTGTTTTTTGCTCAAATATGAAGTTCTGTATTGTCTTTTATAGGTCTGTGAAAAATGATGCTGGTAGTTTGATAGGAATTTTACTGAATCTGTAGACTGCCTTGGGTGGAATGAACATCTGAATGATATCAATTCTTCCAAACCATGAGTTTGGGATGTTTTTCCTTTTGTGTTATCCTTGATTCCTTTGAACAGTGTTTTGTAGTTCTCATTATAAAGATCTTTAATCTCCTTGGTGAGATGAATCCTGAGATATATATTTTTTGGGGCTATTGTAAATATGATTGTGTTTTTATTTTGTTTTCAGTCTGTTTGTTGTTGGTATATTAAAATGCAGCTGTTTTTTGCACACCGATTTGGTATCTCGAGACTTCACTGAAGTCATGTATCATGCAAGGAGGTTTTTGACAGACTCTCTGGAGTTTTTCTATGATATGTAGAATCATTTCATCTACATAAATGGATAATTTAACTTTCTCTTTTCTAATTTGAATACCACTCATTTCTTTCTCCTGCCTGATTTCTCTGACTAGGACTTCCAGTAATATGTTATATAGAAGGAGTGAGAGTGAGCATTCTTGTCTGAAATGCTTTCAGTTTCCTCCCATTAAGTATGATGTTGGCTACAGGTTTGTCACAGATGGCTCTTATTATTTTGAGGAACATTATGCCTTGGTGTTCAAGGGTTTTTATTAACAAGGGATATTGTATTTCATTTAATACCCTTTTTGAATCTAATGAGTTAATCATGTGGTTCTTGGTTTTACACGTGATTATATGATGGATTATATGTATGTTGAACAAGCCTTGGATCCAGGGAGTGAAGTCCACCTGGTCATGATAAATAATCCTTAAAAATGTGCTGTTGTGTGTGATTTGCTAGAATCTTTTTGAGAATTTTTGCACCTACGTTCACTAGGGAATTTTACTTGTAGTTTCTTTTCTTGATATTTTGGGGGCAGAATAATATTAGCCTTACAAAATGAGCTAGGGGGAGTGCCTTCTTTCTTGATTGCTTGGAATACATTTAATAGGATTGTTATCAACACTTCCTCATACATTTTGTAGAATACAGTTGATAAACCATCTGGACCAGGGCTTTTTTGACAGGTAAGTTTCTTATTACTGAGTCAATTTCTTGGATAGTTATTGGTCAATTTCTTCCTGTTTCAATCTTGGGAGGTAATGTGATGCCAGGAATGCTCCATTTCCCCTAGATTTTCTAGTTTATTCACATACAGGTATTTGTGGTAATCCATGATAATCTTTTGTATTTCTTCAGGGTCAATTGTGACATGGACTTCTAAATGACAAACTGTCTTTATTTGAATTTTCTCTTTTTTGTTGCTTTTATTCTGGCCATGGGTCTGTCAATCTTATTTATCCTGTCAAAGGACCAGCTTTTCTTTTTGTTGATCCTTTTTACGATTTTTTGTTCTCTATTTCATTTGGCTTTGACTTTATTTTAATGATTTTCATTTTCTAGTAATCCGTGATTGTGTTGCTCTTGTCTCCCAGCAATCTTAATTGTGATGTTATACTGTTTACCTGAGGTCCCTTTATTTTCTTGATTTGTGCATGCAATGCTATAGACTTCTCTCTCACCACTGTTATCATGGTATCTTAGAAATTTTGGTGTGTTGTGTCTGTCTTCATTTGTATCTAGGAATTTTTTTTTTATTTCTGCTTTGATTTCTGTGTTAATCCAAAAATAATTCAGAATCACATAGTTTAATATTCATGCATTTGTGTGTTTGGGGGGTGTTCTGGTTGGTGGCATTTATTTTTATTTCACTGTTGTCTGAGAAGGTGCTTTTTATGATTTAGACCTTTTGAAATTTATTCACACTTGATTTATATTTGCATATGTGGTTGATCTTAGAGTATGTTCCATGTGGTGATAAGAAAAATGTATATTTTGTGGTTGTTGGGTGAAGTATTCTGTAGATATCTATTAGGTTCAGTTGGTCAGGTGTCAAGTTAAGATCCCAAATTTCCTTGTTATGGCAACAATGGTGACCCCCTGAGGGCCAGTCACATCTGCAGCCATGACCTGGGGCCGCAATAGCTGCTTGCACTAGAGAAGCATCCCAGATGTCACTGCATTACCTCTGTTGTGTGCTGGGAAGGAAGAGAGGGGTGGTTTGTGCTGTTGTACCCATGCAGCACAAAATACCCTTGCAGGGTATTTCCCATGAAGCTTCTTTGTGAAAGGAGGGAGGTCAGCAGCCGTGGCATGGGGTTCCTGGAAAATAAGGTTACCCAGGTATCATGTGGCTTATGCTGGTGTCTGTCTCTATTTAAGGCAGTCTTCTGGCCTGTCCTGTGCTGGAAGGATGCAGCAGGGAGGGTTGGACTGGACTGTTTTTCCTTTGACTGAAACTGCAGAGGTTTACAGTCTCTGTGAAGAAGAAAAGCTGCTGCTTTCACTTATGACTTCTATCTTCAAACTCCAAGGCCTATTCTACTGTTGGGGCCATTTCTAAGGGTGTTGTGAGCTTAAACTGGCCATCCTCTGCATCTCTAGGTGACCATCTGATAAACCTGTTTGGGTTTTCCGTTTGACCCTCAAAGTCCTAGGTCTGCTCCTCTGTATAGGTTGCCTGCCAATTTTTAAAAAAATTAAATAATTATTTCTTCAAATACTTTTAGCCTGATTCATTTTATCATCTCCCTCTAGAACACTAATTATATTAATGTTAAATCATTATTACAAAGATTAGTGAGATGCTATTGCTTTTTGTATTTATGTCTAATATCTGTTTGTAGTTCAGATCGATCATTTCTTTGGTTCTGTTTTCAAGGTCATAGATTCTTCTTTCTTCATTTTTGTCCTGTTGTTGGCCACATTCATATTTTTCAAAATGTTGATCATTGAAAACTTTAGTTCTAAAATTTTCATTTTGCCTTTTATTTATTTAATTTTTCTGACACTTTATGTTTCATTGCTGAATCTTCCTATTTTTAAAAATATTTATCTCACTTGTGTTTTTAAATACTCAATGAAATGTTTTCCTGATGTCTGCTTCATTATCTTTGTCTGATCTTAATATTCACTTTATCTTAGTGTTGGAATTTTCGAATTACCTTTTACTGTTCGGTTGTAAACATTTCTTGTTCTTTGTATTGCTTTTCTAACAGGTGGTAAGTCTTGACTTTGCCAGCTCTCCTATGGCACGACTCAGCGGAAAGGGGAAGGGGTACCACTGGATAGAAGTGGAAGTCCAGTTCTCCTTGTGTGGTCAACACTGACACCATTGGGGCTGAAAATACTTTGCAATTTTCTGATAAAGGTGAACATTTAGGCTCCATGTGGCCTTTGCTGGCTGGGACACTAGTTTCTCTGTGGTGTTTGTTTAGAGTAGGGCAGTTATTGTCTAAAGGTTTGCTTTTTTCTTAAGCTGCTTCTTTCCTATCTTTTAGTTGGAACATTTTTCTTGGGTCTTTTTAAAAATTTTCTGCTTCTGTTTATATATGCTGCTTTCCAGTTTTTTCAACACGAGGTCTGAGATATATGAGACAATAACAAATGCAGGAAACCTAGCATTGTGATATTCCTTGAGTTCTAAGTTCTAAGTTCTCTCGCCACTCTGCCTTCTTCTATTCTCCTTTCAGAGTCATCTTTGATTTAAATAATATATAATGTCCAGGACATTTAGTTTTGCTTAGAATGGGGACAGAGAAAATTACATCTAAATCATCTTCCTGGAAGTAAAAGACTTAAGTATTCTCTTTTTAATTACCAGGAGTTTATCTTTTTTTCTTTTCTTCAATGTATCTTATACTTATTTTGTATCTTGTTTCTCTAATCACAGTAAATACAGTTAAATTTTTAAAAAATGTTTCTTTCTCTTCATAATTCTGTCTAATTCTTCCAGTTTGTTTAGATTCTTCTGCTCCTTCTGTTGTTCCAAAGTCAAAAATCTAGAAATGTTTTTGAAGAGTGAAACACTAAAAATTAGATTGAGATTTCTTTGTAAGTGGTTAAAGTATATAGATTGCCGGGTCTATTGCAGTGTGAATGTGTGATAACTTTTAGATTTTACTGAGGATAAAGCATAACTGTTAATATGTAGAAGTATTTCTCTCTGGGGTGTTTAGATTTCCTAGTATTCAGATGATGTCCCCTAGTTAAAATGAGCTACAATCTAGCTACTTCTGTTCTAGAAGTGGGTGGAGAAAGAGAGCTGTGAGCCTATTTGTCTGGTATGTAGATCTTCACTGAGTCTTTATTTTCAACATCAGTCTTTTATCCTAGGTCTTCTCATAAATCCTCTGATATCACCAAAATCTCAAACTCTTTTTGCTCAATTTTTCCAGGCTTCTCCTGACAGAAATAATTGTCATCTGGTCTGATCATTTCATATTCCCATTTTCAACCAATCATTATATTTTCAATTTAGCAACCAGTTAACTATTTCTGAGGTAAATCAAATCTACAGCTCTTAAGCATTTTGGGAGTTTTATGGGGAAAAATAGCATTGTCTGCTATTGGTATCACTTTCTAGAGTCAAAAACGTTATGACTTCTTTTTCTTTTTTTTTTTTTTTTGAGTTGGAGTCTCACTCTTGCCCAGACTGGAGGTATATGAGACCATAACAAATGCCTCGACCTGCTGGGCTCAGGCGATCCTTCCATCTCAGCCTTCCAAGTAGCTGGAACTACAGGCGCATGCTACCATGCCTGGCTAATATTTTATTTATTGTAGAGATGAGGTCTCCCCAAATTGCCCAGACGAGTCTCGAACCCGCGGGCTCAGGCAATCCACTCACCTCAGCCTCCCCAAGTGAGGGATTACAGTCTGAGCCACCGAGCCTGGCCATGACTTCTTTTTCTAATCAAGACATTTTTCATTTTTTCATCTTATATACATCTTGCGACTTGTTAAAAACACTCATTTGCTGTTATTTCTTATTTTCTATTTGCCCTTGTGACTGTATACCCTTATTATTAACTTACTGATATCTTAATTGAATTTAGCAAAGGAGAAGAAAAGACATGTTCAGCCACTACTCCATATTAAGAAGTCTCACGGTGCCACCACCATTTGCATGTGTAATATTTGCACTATTTGTTGCCTAAGATTCCTATTAGGCAACTAAATAGTTGATACTGTATGCTAAGTGAGGTTGACTAGCTGTGAGTTTGTAACTTATTAGAACACTTCAGTATATTTTCTTAAGATTCAGTATTTGATTCTATTGTACTTTAATTACATATTAAGCTATGCACACCATGCTTGGTGAATAAACTAATCATTGATAAATAATTGCATTTTAACTGCAAAGGAACAAGTGAACTTCAAATAGACACTGATCAAATAAGGCCATAAGTCCAATTAAGGATAAACTTGCTAAAATGAGGAAAGATATAAAACCATGAGCTACTAATCAATTTTGATTTTTAAAATTTTTTTGGTAGGCATGAAGTGTAGTGAAAAGCCACTGAAATTTTTTTAGAACTTATTTTTTATCAATAGTTCTATCTACTATATTTATGTATTTGTAGTACATATTGTTCCCCAAAACAATCCATTTAAACAATTCATTGATTTGCCCATAACCCTACATTTTTCTGGTTCTCATTAGCCTATGGACTCTAATGGGCCCATTTTCATTTTAATGTGCCGATCTGGCTTGTAAACTCTCTCTATTTACCCATTCAGAATTCAAACTCCTCTTAAAGTAATCGCTGCTGGTCTTTCAAATATTTCTAGGCTATTTCAGGCACAGAATTACTGTTTTAAAAACATTTGTTGTGTTTCTGTTTTGTTTTTCCCTTGCCACTGCTTCTCCTCCAAGCAATCACTTCTGCTGATATAAACTCTGTTTGGGACCACAGATCACTTGGGCCATTTTAAGAGTCAACTGTCATGTTGGGAGCCGGCCAAGAAGGCCCACTGAGCATTAGGGATCAGGGGGGCCATTGACCCCGAGACCACTAGAGTGTGTTTGGGAGCCGTGACCTCATTACCTCTCCCTTTGGCATTACAGCCTTCTGTTGGTATAACAGCCTTCTGTTAGCTCAACCATGAAAACTCCAGACAGGGACAAACACAAGCTAACATTAGAAACTCATTGTTCCCATTTCCCTCTGACTGCAGTTTTGGCTTTTGTCTGGTACAAGCCAGGACCACATCAAAGAGCCCAGGTACTGAGAGCCCAGCATGACCTTTTGATTGAGCCACATTAGGCAAAACTGGTTTTAGTTATTTTGTTTAAGTTCCATTGTCTGTGTTAGGATGACGCAAAGGAATAGATTGTTTATCAATAGGAAAGTTATTCATAGGTATACTGAGTAGAATAAAATAAAATATAGATTACAACTGATAGAATGGTATAATATTTATAGAAATTGCATTAATACTTCTAAGGGACATTAGTCTAGCATAGGAACGGAAAGACAAGTTGGGTTTGTTCTTCACCATGCTTGAGAAAATATCTGGTGGGTGGGGGACGCCCCCATGCACCTGATTTTCTGTTCACGTGGAAGACATCTGAGTCTGAATGTGCAAAATTTGGGGATAAAAACCCTCTGTACTTTTCAATAAACGGCTTCTGCTCAATCCGTTGAACAGTTGTCCATTTTCTTTCTTTCTCTTTCTTTCTCTCTATATCTATCCCTCCTACAGGATTGGCTTCTGCACTAGACAGGAGTCCAGTCTCTTTGTTTCTCCAAAATAATCACCGACGCCACCACACCTCCCAGGGACCCTCTAAATCTCTCCGCAGGGGCTGGCCTCCCGCAACAAAACTCTAGACATTCTAATAGTGCAAAGGGGGGGGAAAAAGACTGTAATCATGGAGTTTAAAACTAAATAAGTGAATAAAAGTAGTCGTTTATGGACCAATAATGAAAGTATATCATTCCTGTGTGTCTCTACTCACATATAATAGTACAAGTGACTACATCACTGCAGCCCAAGTCTTCTTAACTATACCTGGTGCTTGCCAAGATGCAGGTCATCTACTCAGTGTATGCCTTGTAGTATGGCACAGATGCCCTAATGTACAAGGCCATAATAAACAAATTATGCAACATCTCATCTGGTTGTTCTCAAGTACCAATGAAATATATAAGCATATAAGATATTTGGCAGGTTGCAGGCAACTAATGTATTTACTTTATCATCATACATTATTTATCATAGACATTAGCTCTTATTATACATTAAAGCACTTTAATATCTTATAAGTTGTGTTATAGGCATATAGCCTCCTAAAAGAGAATTAATCATTAAATATCACTCAAAATATTCTCATTTTTGTTGAAAATAATCACAATAGCATCAGTGATTTAGTTTGACAAATGGCCCAGGATGTTGCTCTAATAATTTCTAAAGTGCTTGGTTAAAAAAAATAATAATAATAATAATAATTTCTGAAGTGTACCACAAGGGTTAAATTTGATGAGCTTTATAATTTAAAAAATCAGCTAACAAAAAAGAGATCTCTTTTTCTAATAGTGATAAAAAAAGGGAATGAATATAAATATTTTCTGAATTTAGGGAGAGATTTTGAATAATAAGTTGATGTGGCACATGTGTATAAAGAGATGAGTTGGCACATTGATGATTGTCAGATCATGATCTTTCCTGGTTCTCCCTTCCTCTAGGTGTCCAGGGAGCTAAGATGCAGGGTGTCATTATTAGGGAATTCCACAGAAAGGGACAATTGAAATTGCCAACATCTATAATGCATATCAAACAAAAGAAAAATAACGCTCACCTATTCACTAGGGTACATTTTCTCAGAATTAAAACCTCTGATAAGTGAAGCATCACAAATATAATAAGAAAGGAGGCCAGGCTCGGTGTCTCCCAGTACTTTGGGATGCCGAGGCGAGTGGATTGCCTTAGCTCATGGGTTTGAGACCAGCCTGGGCAACTTGGTAAGACCTCATCTCTACAAAATAATGATAATAATTATTATTATTCAGGTGTGATAGTGTGCCTGTAGTTCCAGCTACTTGGAAGGCTGGGGTGGAAGTATTGCTGGAGCCCAGCAGATCAACACTGAGGTGGCCATGAGTGTGCCACTGCATTCTAGCCTGGGTGAGAGTGAGACTACAACTCAAAAAAATAAATGAAATAAATAAAAAAGAAAAAGAAAAAGAAAAAAAGAAATGGAACACTTGGTGTGATTTAGTAAACGTTTCTTGAGTTGCTGTTATGTTCATGCATTTTTTACATGAAAGACCTAGAAATCAGGTAATGGAAAAGCAAATTAACCCTCGCTAAGAAATAATCAATAATCCTTTTCTCAACTACTTGGTAACGTTAAGGATTCAATAAATGTTCCTGCTGGTCTTATTACCATGAAACCTGGTATCTCCTTTTAATTCTCTTGTTTGTCCATCCTCCCAACTAAATGAAAAGCAATGGTGGGCTTCTTCCCTAAGAACTGTCACTCCTATTAGTTCCTTCTCCTCATTTCTCCTTGCCCAGTTCCAGACCAGGCCCAATTCTAGACCAGGCCTTCATTATCTCACACCTCTTGGTTTGCAGTCTTTGCCAGTTCGAGTCCATCCTTAATATCAAAACCGTCCCTTAATGACACCATCTTCATCATTTTACTCTAGGGCTTCCGAATAGACAATAGGCTTTTGTAAACTGCTTGTTGCCTACAATATGAATTCTGAACTTCAAATTTCCTTTAAATTAACTCAATGTCCTTGTTGTTTCTCACCACTTTCTGCTCTCTTTTACTTCACTTTGTGGTCTTTATTATTTCTCCAAGAATTATCTATTTTTTTTTCTTTTTGGCCTAACTATTCTCTATTTCTTTCAAGGTCAAGTTCAAGGCTCACCTTCTATAGGACAGGCTTCACTCATGTTTCCTTTGCTTAACTCTTCCTTCTGTATGCTGTTTAATTCTTTCAATATTTAACTAAACAATTTAATACAATATGAATAAGTAATACTGATATTATACATATATACATATCAGCACACATTTATCAAAATGTGTGTATTGTTCATTTTTTCATGTACATGGGTTTTGTGTTTCCGACTAGACAGCAAGAGCTCTGCAGGAAGGTTCCTTATGACATAACTGATTTTTGTTTGTTCCCCGTATAATCTGCCCATCAATAAATGTGCTTTGATTAATTAATCATTATTTATTCCTTAATATTTTGCTTCCCAGTCAACTCATATGTATTTTGTGTTTGATTTATGCTTAGAATTTGTTTAGAGCCAGAAGGCACCACAGGTATTATGAAACATATTATTTTTTATTCCCTCCTTCCCTTTATGTAGAGTTCACTTACCCACCCCATTGATGTTGGTCTTGGCCATGTGACTTGCTGTGCTTTGTAGTCTGCGGACAGATGAAACATATGCCACAGCAAAGCAAGAAGCACAGGTGGCACTGCAAGTCTCTGCCAGTCTCTATTGCAACTGCTCTTTGCAATGAGAATGACATGTCGCAGAGAGGACTGCTTTTTCAGTCTGGGCCTTGGCATGAGCAGCTACAAAAAGCAGACCTGCAGTTGACCCACAGCTTGCAGTAGAACATGGTCAGGTCATAGACCTCATGTTTGGTGAATAAGAAATAACTTATTTTACACTGATACTTTGGAGTTGTTTGCTACATAGCAAAGCAGAAAATACAGGACCCTAGAATTAATAGAACTTCCTCGATTTACAGACAAGGGCAGAGGTCTAGAGTTTTATGGTTAGCTAATGGAAGAGTTATGACATAAATTGTGGCCAATGATTTTTAGTTCTTTTAAAATAAAAACATACAATGCCTGGCTTTTTGTTATACTAAAATTTGGAGAACTAAAACTCAAATAGTTTGAAATTTGGGCCGTTAGTACTATCAGGAACTGCCCTCTTGACCTATTATTAGTTTTTAGAGAATAAGTAAAAGAAAATCTAGAAAATAAACAAAATGTACTATCAACATCAGATGAAATATACTCCTGCCTGGAAGATATTATTCTATCTCAGGTCCAAGTTTGTTTGGTAGTAGATAGAATAAAATGCAGTGATGTTTGTAAATTCCTTTTAGGTCCAAGTCTTTCAAATATGTTGTTCATCTAAAATAGATATTTTGAAACCTTCCTTCTTAAACAACTCCCTTATAAGAGAAAATTCTTACTTAAGAAGGTGTATAATGTCTTAATAGGTGTCTCTCTGATTCCATGACAAAATCATATGTATTTTGACACTAAATTCTTACCCCTTTCCTTTGCAAAATTCAGATGGAAACATTATGGGCATCAGAACTTTAACTTGGTCCTGAAGTTTATTTTATGCTTTAGTGCTTTTAGAAATGAGTTAGATTTTGTCTAACTCTGTGACACTTAACCCCTAAAAATTCAGACTAGACGGCTTAGTTTAATTCTAATAGAAATTACTAACAACGCTACTTTCTTTTCTTTTCTTTTTTTTTTTTTGAGTTGGAGTCTCACTCTGCTGCCCAGACTGGAGTGCAGTGGCCGCTCCTGGCCGCGGCCACTGCAGCCTCGACCTGCTGGGCTCTGGAGATCCTTCCGCCTCAGCTTTCCAAGTAGCTGGAATTACAGGCGTGCGTTACCACACCCGGCTAATTTTTTGATTTATTGTAGAGATGAGGTCTCACCAAGTTCCCCAGGCGGGTCTCAAACCCGCGGGCTCAGGCAATCCACTCACCTCAGCCTCCCAAGATGCGGGATTACAGGCTGAGCCACTGAGCCCGGCTACTTTCTTTTCCATATCAAGTTTTTGTGAGTAAAACTAGTTATATGTAGCAATATCCCTCCTCCTATTTATGGTAAAAATAACACTTCGGTACATGCTTTAGGAAATTAATGTATTTTCAAACAACCACATATTACTACTTTTTCTCTTGTTGTTTATTGCCCTTCTCCTAACAAAGAATACAAAACGTAATACACCAAATTGGGTAACCAAGTGGATTTTCTTTGTATAAGTTTCTTCTCTCCTTATTTGGGCCAAACACAAATCTTACCTTTGTGAGAAAACATCCCGGTAAGGACTGCCATGTTGTAATGCAATTCCATACCCCCGGTCAGCCACAGTATTTCCAATGGTGTAAAAGGAACAATCTGGATCATTGATAGCCACATATTCC
Organism: Tarsius wallacei; assembly: GCA_963574415.1. Classification (NCBI taxonomy): domain Eukaryota; kingdom Metazoa; phylum Chordata; class Mammalia; order Primates; family Tarsiidae; genus Tarsius; species Tarsius wallacei. The sequence continues at coordinate 22,395 of CAUYQG010042754.1, forward strand.
AATACAGCTGCATCCCATACAAAAGCATAGTTTCCATATTTTACCTGCAAAAATATAGAGAACAATCAAGAAGAAGGTTTTAAGGTTGGAATTTTAATTTACATAGAAAGGATAAGAAACATCACATTGGTATACATTGATTGCGCAAAAAATAATAGAACATATAGTCGCCCCTTGGTATTTGTGGGGGATTGGTTTTAGGACCCATGTGGATACCATAATCCAGGAATACTCAAGTCCTTTATATATAACCTATACACATCCTCAAGTATACTTAAGTCATCTCCAGATACTTATAACACCTAATACAATGTAAATGCTATGCAGATAGTTGTCTATTGCATAGTTTTTAATTTGTATTTTTTTATAGTTGTATTATTTTTTATTTTTGTTTTTGATCCGCAGTTCATTGAATTTATGGTTGCAGAACTGACAGACATAGGGGACTGATTGTATCTTCATTTATTTATTTATATATTTATTTATTCATTCATTTATTGAGTCAGAGTCTCTGACTGGAGTGCAGTGGCATGCTTGAACTGATGGGCTTAGGCGATTCTTCTGCCTCAGCCTCCTGAGTAGCTGGGACTACAGGCACGCACCAACACGTCCAGCTAATTTTTTTATTTATTGTAGAGACGAGGTCTCTCCATGTTACCCAGGTTGGTCTCAAACTCCTGGGCTCAGGCAATCCTCTCACCTCCGCCTCCCATAGTGATGGGGTTATAGGCGTGAGCCACTGTGCCCTGCTCGATTGCATATTTCTAAGTAAACTTATATCATGAATAGGAATTTGCATTTGGCTTAGTCTATAGTTCTGTTCTGGAAACGTTAGAAAGATGGATGTTTACTATGCTTCTAGACAACACTGCCTGTAGTAAAACAACTTCTGAGTGGTAGATATCATTTGGATTGGGAGAACAAATAATGCATGAAGAAAAGCCATGTCATTGAGCTTCTCTGAACTCAGTGAGTTTTGTCACTTGTTCTGACCCTTTTGTGGTCCCTGAAAGCTATACCTTTGGAGTTATTACAAGAGCTATTGATTCCTTTGGTTTATTAGACCTCTGAGTCAGGCAGGCTCTGACACTCACCCAATGTAGGTATCATCTCTTTGCATGTCATCTATATACTAAATGAATGCTGCAAGTACAACTCACATCAAAGAGAGATGATCAATGTTGCCCTGATGATGACCTATATTTTCTCTTCTATGTCCTTCTAAGTTAATCTTTTGTCACCTGTGGCCTATGGATATTTTGCAGTTGCACTTAGAAGCAATTCCCTGGTGGGCACTGCTATAAGGAAATCATAAGTAAAAACTCTACAACCTTCTGTGTAAACATTTAGGGGACATAACTTTGTTCTGAGCCATTTACAATAGCTTTTAACAATTATTTTTGTCCCTCAGTAATCAGTCATATCCTAAATCACAAAGTTGCCCCCAAAAAGCAAAGCAAATCAATATCCTAAACATTTTAATAAAGTTTATTTAGAGCATTATTAAGTATAAAATAGAACTTAGTAAATTTATAAGATAAATAGAACCAAAAATTAAAGTAAAAAGTTAGTTTGCTTATATTAAAAGAATAATACAGCATTATGAACAAGGAAAAGCAACGCTGGTTCAGTATTTGAAAGGTTACTGGGATAACGTATCTTTTTTTGTTTTTGAGTTAGAGTCTCACTCTGTCGGCCAGGCTGGAGTGCAATGGCACACTCACGGCCATCCCAGCGTCAACCTGTTGGGCTACCGCAATCCTTCCGCCTCAGACTTCCAAAGGTGGAACCACAGGCATGCGCTACCACGCCCGGCTAATTTTTGATTTATTGTAGAGACGAGGTCTTGACAAGTTGCCTAGGCTGGCCTAGAACCCGCGGGCTCAGGCAATCCACTTGCCTCGGCCTCCCAAGGTACTGGGATTGCAGGCTGAGCCATCAAGCCCAGGCGGGATAATATATATTACAAGTGAGTCTTTATAAACACTTAAAATACTCTTTTAACAGATAGCAGAAAGACAAAATTGAAAACAGCTATCTACCTACTATCTATTGGTAAACCTAGAAGAAAAAAATACATCTTTAATGAGATGAGACAGAATACTTCAAATAGGCAGCAAGCCTATAAAAGTTGAAACTCAGGCAAGGCACAGGGGCTCACACCTGCAATCCCAGCACTTTGGGAGGCAGAGATGGAAGGATAGCTTCAGTCCAGGAGTTTGAGGCCAGCCTGGGTAACATAGTGAGATCTCATTTGTATAAAAAAATCAGGAAGGTGTGGTGGCACACTCTGTAGTCCCAACTACTCAGGAGGCTGAGGTAGAAGGATGGCTTTAGCCCAGGAGGTGAACTGTGATCATGCCACTGCACTTCAGCCTAAGTGACAGAGTGAGATCAAATTCAAAAAACAAAACAAAATAAAACTCTAATTGTCTTATCATTAAAATAAAAATTATACTACTACCTTTAAAACTTAATATTATTGTGATTTTATTCTATGCAATAAGGAAGAAAATAAAAATATGATTTCAATCTATTAAGAAAAAATGTAAGAAGAACTTCCTAAGAAGCTCACAAGAATCAACTGAAAAAGTATTAGAAAAAAAATTGAGATTTCAACAAATCAATTAGTTATGCATGGAAATATACAAATAATTTGCTTTTCCAGTATTATATCAATAAAAGATGATAAATGGTTTAAGTAAAAATATCTATTTACACTAAATATAAGTACCTAGGAGTAAATTTAACAATAAATGAGTAGTGATTATATTAAGAACTTTAAAACAACTAAAGAAGACTTAAACTCACTTCTCAATAAACATAACATATTCCTAAAAGGGGAGATGCACAATTGTAAAAGAAATTTCAGTTTTCCTCAGAGTATCCAATACTTAATGAAATTCTACATAAAATACTTAAAGGATGTTTCAGGACATATTAAGATCTTTGAAAATTTAATTAGTAGAAAATGGATAGGAATAGCAAAGAAGTTTTGAAAATGAAAAATAATGATGGAGACTTGGAAGATGAAGGAAATGACAATTATAAGGCTTAAAAATAAAACAGCACAGTATGTATTTGAGAATAGAAAACCAGTCTATGGCCATACCACCCTGGATGCACCAATCTCATCTGATTTTGGGAGCTAAACAGTTAGGCCTGGTGAGTACTTAGACGGGAAAATAGAAAACAATAGAACAGAAAAAAGTCTACATTTTGGAAGTATATAAATGACAAATATAAAAGAATAATTTTTAAAGAGTTTTTTAAGGGAGAACTGTAAGAACCAACATTTTTCTTAGACTAAATATAATGCAAAAGCAAATTATTGTAGAAAAAAATTCCAATAATTTTATTTGTTGATCTATTTTAAAGCTTTAATGAGTTTGTGGTCCCTTGTCTCCAACAATTTAGTCAAGTTTTATGGCCAAATGTTAAGTAGAATGGCTATTTTTTCTTAGTTACTGCAGCCCATAGTCTTTCAAGGGAAACACTAAGTCTTACCATATAAGAACACATTATAAATGCTTTGTGTGTGTCAGGCAGTACTCAGTCCTTCTTTACATATGCCAATTCATTTAATCAGCCTCAAATCCTATAAGCATCATTCTTATTTTACTATTATTTTAGGAATATCTCTAAAAATTTTTTTTGAGTCAGGGTCTCAGTCTGTCACCCATGCTGGTGTGCAGTGGCGCAATCACGACTCACTGCAGCTTCGATCTCCTAAGCACCAGCAAATCTTCTGCCTGAGCTTTCTGAGGAGCTTGCAAGTGCCACCACCACACAAGGTCTCATAAAAACAAACAAACAAGAACAAAACAAAACAAAAAACCCCAAAACAAAAACCCCACATTATGATGTGATTAAATTATGGGGTTTAGCTGAATTCTATCTGAACATAATTTGCCATTTTATCATTATAAATAATGGTAGAGGAACCACACTGATACTTTCGTATTATACTATTTACAAAGAAACAGTAAAGATTTGAAGGAAAATACTGTTTGCGAGTTAACTAGAAAAAATCAGTGCAAAGTATTGAAGGATATACATTTGGATAATGTGAGAACAAAATGACAGTAAAACAAAGGCTAGTGTTAACCTGCCAAATGTTATTGCACAATGGCTAAACAAAAAAGCTATAATGACCAGAGATAATTAAAAACAAAAAGGTGTGGCTTCTGGGAAACATATATTCAGGCAAGTACTGTCTTTAACATGTGATATGCCTTGGGCCAGAAAAATTAATGGAACCTATATGTGAAAGGTAACAGCATGTTTTTACTTGAAAATAGAATTTTATTAGTGTAATTTAGAACTACCTGAGCAGAAGATTTATTCTTTAAACTGTCCTTGAAAAATATTAAATCAATACCAATTGTTTTTTAAAAAGTTAAAAAATGAATAAAAATGAATTAAAAAGGATATAAATATATGTAGACTATATTTGAAAGGTCATAATTCACATAGTGTAGCAAATATGAAATATTTGAAATTTGAGACTAAAACAGGCAATTACTTAAAAATATCAATATTAGAGCACTATGTCACACAACACAAAATAAGTTCCTGCAGAGTAGTAAATTAAATATAATTTAAAAAAGAATCCAAGTTAAAAGAAAAAAAGCAAAAGTAGATGACCACATAAGACTATATTTTTCTAATACTGGAAGAAGATTGGAATATATGGACACATCTGTGGGCTTCTGGGCAAGATGGCGGCAGAACAGGTTGGACTGTGAGAGTCTCCGCAAAAGCGAGTGCCATAAAGACTATCTGCAGGAGTGGGTGTGTGCAGGTGGGTGAGTAAAAGTCCGTCCAAGGGAAGACTCAGGTTCATGTGCCCGGGGTTCTCCTCCGGAGGTGACTGCAACCCACCACCGCCCTGAGACTGGAGCCCCCAGTGTGCAGGATCATCTGCCATTCTCAGGACTCTCTTGAGAGGAGGCAGCAGAGAACTGCTGCTCCTCACCACCTGACACCCAGCCCTTGCCATCACCTGTGGGAGAAAACGAGACATGAGTCCCAGAAACCATGGAGAAGTCAGGGCATGAAAATCTAGAATGGAAACTGGTCATCAGTGAGGAGACATTGACCTGCTCCATCTTCTCTGTCCTGGGACCGGGTGGAGACGTGCATTGTCCCAACCAGCTCTGTACAGCCGGGGACCCAGGGCTATCCCCTCAATAGACTCAGAGAGACAGATGCCCCTCCCCCACGCTAGAACAGGCACAGATACCTCAGATCTGAGTGGGAGACTTGACAGCATCAGCAGCAGCAGCAAAGTTGGGTAAGTTCAGATCTTATCCATCCTCCTCTCAGCGTGGTCTGTGGGCATCTGACCCACACTGAGAACAACCCTATCAACCTGCAGTGAGAGCAGAGGGGACAGCCTGGAGACCAGAGCCCCTCCTTTAGCATGGCCATGACAGCAGAAAGGGACCTGGAGTTGTAGAAACGGCCACAGAGTGAGCTTTTTTTTGTTTGTTTTGTTTTTGGTTTTTTAGTTTTTGTTATTTTTTTCTTCTCTCTTTCTTTGCTATTGTTTACATTTTCAATTCTGCCATGCACCTTCTCAGACCACAGTGGAATAAAAATAAATATCAACACCAACAAAGTTCCCCCAAAACCCACAAAGACATGGACACTAAACACCATGATGCTAAACAACTCCTGAGTCAAGAGAAAACCAAAACAGAGATTAAAAGATATCCAGAAACAAATGAAAATGAAGAAACATCTTACCAAAATCTCTGGGATGCCATGAAATCAGTCCTATGAGGGGAATTCATATCTCTATGAACACACATGGAGAAAATGAAAAGATCACAAGTTATCAACCTAACAAATACCTAAGGAAGCTGGAAGAGCAGGACCACCACAACCCTAACTTCAGCAGAAGAATCCAGATGACCCAAAATAAAAGCCCAAATTCAGGACCAAGAAGACAAAAATATAAAACAAAAAAATCAATGAAATCAAAAGTTTTTCTTTGAAAGGATAAACAAGATTGATGACTGGACTAACCAAGAAAAAGAGAGAAAAAGCCCTAATAAACACAACCAGAAACACAAAAGATGAAGTCACAACTGACCCCAAAGAAATACAAAAGATTATCAGAGATTACTATGTACACCTGTACAGAAACAAACCTGAAAATCTAAATGAAATGGAAGACTTTCTGACATCACACAACCTCCCCAGGTTGAAACAAGAAGAAATTGAGACCCTAAACAGACCAGTAACAACCAAGGAAATTGACGATGCCATAAGAAAACTACCTACAAAAAGAAGCCCTGGACCGGATGGCTTTCCATCAGAATTCTACAAAACATACAAGGAGGTGCTGATATCAATCCTACAGAAAGTATTTCAGTAGTACGGAAAGTCGTATTTCATTAGTACTGAAAGTATTTCAGTATTGAGAAAGATGAAACTCTCCCCAAATCATTTTATGAAGCGAACATCACATTGATACCCAACTGGGTAAATATCCAACAAAGAAAGAGAACTACAGGTCAATATCTTTGATGAATATAGATGCTAAAGTTCTCAACAAGATTCTAGCAAACTGGATCCAACAACACATCTCAAAAATCATCCACCATGACCAAGTAGGCTTCATCCCCAGGTTGCAGGGCTGGTTCAACATCCACAAGACCATAAATGTAATTAAAAACATCAACAGATATAAAGACAAAAACTACATGATTATATCATTAGATGTGGAAAAAGCTCTTGATAAAATCCAGCACCTTTTCTTGATAAAAACCCTCGAAAATCTAGGCATAGATGGAACATACTTCATAATAGTAAGAGCCATCTATGAGAAACCCACTGCCAACATACTGCTAAACAGACAGAAATTGGAACCATTTCCCCTGAAAACTGGAACAAGACAAGGATGCCCACTCTCACTCCTCCTGTTCAACATAGTATTGGAAGTCCTAGCTAGAGCAATCAGACAAGAGAAGCAAATTAGGGTTATCCAAATAGGAAAATAGGAAGCTAAGTTGTTCCTCTTTGCAGGTGACATGATTCTATACCTTGAAAACCCAAGAGGTATAGAAAACCTCCTTGCACTGATAAAGGACTTTGGCAAAGTCTCAGGGTATAAAAAAAATGTGCAAAAGTTAGTCACATTCCTACACATCAACAATAAACAATCAGAAACACAAATAAAAAGCATAATCCCATTCATAGTAGCCACACAAAAAATGAAATACCTTGACATCTTCCTAACCAGAGAAGTAAAACACCTTTACAATGAAAACTATAAAACACTGCTTAAAGAAATCAAAGATGACATAAACAAATGGAAAAATACTCCATGCTCATGGTCTGGAAGAATCAACATTGTTAAGACGTCCATTCTAACAAAGGCAACCTATAGATTTAATACAGTATGCATAAAATTACCAACAGCATTCTTCTCAGACCTGGAAATGGACAATACAGGAATTCATATGGAAATATAAACAATCACAAATAGCCAAAACAATCCTTAGCAAAAACAAAAAACAAAAAACAAAATAAAACAAAACAAAAAACAAAGTGGGATGTATCACACTTCCACACTTTAAGCTTTATTATAAAGCTACAATAATTAAAACAGCCTGGTATTTGTGCAAGAACAGGCATATAGACCAATGGAACAGGATAGAGATTCCAGAAGCAAAACCTCAATTTCTCACCCAACTCATCTTCGAGAAAGCTTCCACCATCATCCACTGGGGAGACGAGAACCTATTCAGTAAATGGTGCTGGGAAAACTGGCTGATCACATGCAGAAGTTTAAAACAAGACCCCTACCTATCACCATACACAAAAATCAACTCTAAATGAATCAAAGACCTAAACGTAAATCCTTAAACTATAAGAACCTTAGAAAACACAGGAGACAACCTTATAGAAATTGGAACTGGCAACCAATTCCTGATCAAATCTCCAAGTGCCCATGCCATAAGAGATATGATAGACAAGTGGAACCTCATCAAATCGAAAAGCTTCTGCAAAGAAAAAAAAAAAACCATCAAGAGAGTGGGGAGACAGCCCACAGAATGGGAAAAAATATTTGCCAACTGTATATTTGACAAAGGCCTAACATCTAGGATCTACAAGGAACTTAAATGTGCTGAAAAGGAAAAATAAAGCCCCACTACAAAGTAGGCAAAATATATGAATATATGCTTCTTAAAAGAAGACATATGAGCAGCCAACAAACACATGAAAAAATGTTCAACCTCACTAGACATCAAAAAACTGCAAATCAAAACCACACTGTGATACCACCTAACTCTAGTCAGGATGGCCATCATCAATACATCAAAAAACAACGGATGCTGGAGATGATGTGGGGTAAAGGGAACAATTCTACACTGTTGCTGGGAGTGTAAACTAGTACAGTCTCTGTAAAAAGCAATGTGGTAATTCCTAAAAGATCTAAAACGACCTCCCATATGACCCTGCAATTCCCCTACTGGTAATATACTTGGAGGAACTCAAATCAGTCTATGAAAAGATACGTGCACACATATGTATATTGCAGCATTATTCACAATAGTAAAAACAAGGAACCAACCATGCTGCCCATCGAAAGAGGACTGGATAAAAAAAATGTGGTACATATATATGATGGAATATTACGCAGCCACAAAGAAGGACAAAATTATAAACTTCGCAGTGGCTTGGATGGACTTAGAGGCTACAATACTGCGTGTTCTATCACAGAAACAAAGAAGCGAGTACCACATGCCCTCACTCATAAGCAGACCTTGCACAACTATCCTAATACTATAAGAAAGGGATTGGCAGTAGTAGGAAACTGCCAGGGGAGGTGAGGGCGAGAGCACACCTCATCAACAAGGGTACCTGTATAATGGACATTTGTATACCTAACCCTGAATTATACCCTACATATTTAAAATAAAAATAATAAAAAGATTGAAATATATAAACATAATGGAAGAAAATATAAAAAACATGTTTAATACATTTAATAGCATTAAGATTTCAATAAATTGGCTTAGACCAGGCCAACAGTAGATACTCAACAAAAAGTTTTGCACGAAATAATGAAGGACCTAAAGCTTTCAGACCAGTTTACTGAGCATAGAGGATACAGTAGATAGCTTTATTTGGTGGGGATAAACCCTAACCAAATCATGAGATATTCTTTCTTTCTTTCTTACTTATTTTTTTGAGTTGGAGTCTCACTCCTTCACCCAGGCTGGGGTGCAGTGGCACGTGTGCTCACAGCCACCCCAGCGTCGACCTTCTGGTCTCCAGCAATCCTTCCACCTCAGCCTTCCAAGTAGCTGGAACTGCAGATGCATGCTACCACGCTTGGGTATTTTTTATTTTATTGTAGACACGAGGTCTCGCCAAGTTGCCCGGGCTGGTCTCGAACCCGCGGGCCCGGCAATTCACTCGCTTCGGCCTCCCAAAGTGCTGGGATTACAGGCTTAGTCACCGAGCCCGGCCCCGAGATATTCTTTTTTAAAGAAAACATTTAATGCAAGTACTACTTATGGAGTGTCTCTGGTACACTGTGTACTGTGTTAGGTACTATATTGGTCTGTCATTCTCATCGAGTGATGCTAAGACCACCACCATGAGAAGTACCGAGGGATTCTTATGTTAGAAATGCAGATTCTGGATCTAATCCCAAACTTACTGCATGGGAATTTTTGGTGTTTGAGACCTGGGAGTATGCATTTTAACAATCCTGACACCTTACTGATATGTACACCATTTGCTGTACTGGAATGCTACAGGTGATAGATAATGAGTAATATAATCAGGAACAATTTATATATGTGAAGCTTGATATAATTATAAAAACAAACAGATTCTTGGAGTGTTGATGTTGTGAGAGAAGGAAAATACATGGTTGGTTTCCTGTACATTGAATCCTCACCAGCATAGTTATCCCATAGTCTTTTCTGCTTTTGTCTGATCCTTTGCACTCGTCACCAGCTTTTAGATCTGCTTTTAGCTTCCTAGGACTAAATCTACAGTGATAGAGAGATAGCAGTGACCTTGAAGCTTCCTCTAACAACCTCACTTTGATTTTTTGCTATTATCTTCTGTTTCAAACAGCCACTCTGGCCCCCTGGATCCCCAAGCAGCTTCTTTACAAACCACAAGGGACCTTCCCAGTAGGGGTCATATTGCTTTGTTGTTAGAAAAGTGTTCTAAGCATTGTTGTCACTGCTTTGTGAATTGCAGGGTTCTACTTAAATGTATGGTAACAGTATCATTGCCATTTTATTCTATGTTTTTAGTAATTCTAATGTTACAAAGCATTATGAATGAATTTTTAAAAAAGAGAATAATTAAAACAGTATGATTATAGCCTGTGGCAATGGCAATGAAATGTTACATAGTAACTCCAACTATTTTAGATTTTAAAAATGTTTCTGGACTTTGTCATCAATTAAAACATATAATCATTGTCCTTTGAATGGTTTTTGACTGCCAAATTAGAACTATCTAGAAAATGCTTATCAACAAAGTCTAAAGTCACTTTACAACAGAATAATCATTGAAGGAAATGTTTTGAAAAAAACAACTGACTAAGTGATGGAAGTTTCTGAATGTTTTTCAATGAACCCTATTCTTGAGGTCATGTTTCAATAGGCAGCTGAATTGCATGCTGTTCGTTTATTTACCAATGGAGTCTATACCAGCAGAGTGCTTCATACTAGGTTAAACAGAAGTAAAAAATGAATCTGGGAGCTTAATACCAACATATTCCAAGTCCCACTGTGAGGAGGAGAAAATAATCCAATGTGATTCTACCTCTGGTATCATTAATCTTTGGGCTCCAAAGTAGAAATACTAGAATGCTATGGGGATTAATGAACATTGTTCAGCACCTGTGTCCTCATAAAAGTGCCTGAGATGCTGGTAGCTTGTGATAAAATTCTCACTAAGCTAAGGTTTGTTTCATTTTTGCATTATTTCTATGACAGCCTTTCTTTAAATTCAATTTTACTGACAATCATTATACATTAATTCTAAGATCCTGAAGGTAAGTCTAGAAGGGATATAAAAGTAAGACTTGGGCCCCAGCCATCAAACTGCTTACAATTCAGTAATGGAGGTTAAGTCAAGCACTAAATTGCTGTAACACAAAGCATATTATGGTAAGGGTCCTAAGAACAGCTTCTGTTTAGAGTAGTTTAAAGAAAAGGAAAATTAATTATTATTGGGAAGAGTTTGGAAGGCCTGCTAAAATATTCTGGTAACTGAGATAGTTGTAGGATATCCCAAATATTGAAGTTCCTTATCTATGGTATCTGACTGATTAAACATAGATATCCTTTGGAGACCATTTCCTGAATATACACACTCTTCTAACCTACAAGTGTTTTGCAATTTTTCATCTGTCAGATGAAGAACTGTAAACATTCCATGTTATTTTCTCAAATATTTGCATTTCTTGCCAAGCAAAGTGAAGGATGGGAAAATGTATTTACAAAATTTGCACCTGTGTTCCTTGACATGTTATGGATTATAGCACATTTCACTTTGCAGACTGCTCTTGTCCTGTTTGCCTCTGTTCCAACATCTCCATCATGAGCTGATACTGAATGCACTTTCATTTTTTAATATATTAGTCACTAGACTACCATAGTAACTATAGAAGCCCATGCCACAAACAAATAGACATCACTATCTGTTATCCCACCAACCTGGATTTGAATTAGAACCATATTCTTTCTCATGTCAATCTTTAATTTAGCTAATTACTTAAGAGCTCACTTCAAAATCTATAGCTACAGAGAGACAGCAAGGATGATCTTTTTGATAAAAAGAAAATTCAGTTGGGCTTGGTGGCTCAGCCTGTAATCCCGCGCCTTGGGAGGCTGAGGTGAGTGGATTGCCTGAGCCCCAGGGTTCAAGACCCACCTGGGCAACTTGGCGAGACTTCATCTCTACAACAAATCAAAAAATTAGCCGGGCGTGGTAGCACACGCCTGTAGTTCCAGCTCCTTGGAAGGCTGAGGCGGAAGGATAGCCAGAGCCCAGCAGGTCGAGGCTGCAGTGGCCGGGAGCGGCCACTGCACCCCAGTCTGGGTGACAGAGTGAGACTCTAACTCAAAAAAAAAAAAAAAAGAAAAAAAAAGAAAATTCAGTGGTAACAATTATGGAAAAATGACATTTAAACCAAAGTGTAAGAATTTTCCTTGCTGAAGAAAAGATATCCTCCCTCTATCTTTCATTTCTTTTTTATGATAATAGATAACATTCATGAAGCACTTTCCAACTCTTAAAATGTATTTTACTCAAAAGTTTGTTTCTTACAACACTGTGAGATAGTTGATATTATAATATCTAATTCATAGATGAGGTAATATAACCTGCTGTGTCATGCCAATGACTCGTGGAAGGTTTGGAACTTGAGCTCAAGGCCATCTCCTATGCTCCTTTTACTACATTAAGGATACATTTCTGGAAGATGTTCCATAAAGATTCAAAAATGTGTGAGATATGGTAACCTTTGACGTGAGGCATAGCCATTTATATAAATAAACACAACACAATGTAGTATGTGGCAAAAACCACAGAAAGAATGCAACTTCCTTAGTGCTCCATTATCACAGTATTAAGTTAAAAGGATTGCGTTTTTAAAAAGAAGGTTGCTTATTTGTCAGAATCAGTGGAATAAATGAATATTTGGTTTATATGAGTCTGGACCCCTGAGGCCTATTGATTTTGTAGTCAAGCTATTGAAGCATTTTTGATTCTCAGGATTGAAACAAAACGGCATTTTAAAACATTAAAATAAAGGCCTAAGGATGGAAATCTATTATTTTTTCTCACCAAATACAAATGAAAGGCCTGAGAAAAAATGTGAGAAAAACAAATTCTAACCTTGTACACTTAGCTGCTAACTTCTTTACAATTTTAACTATTGGTCAGTGGGGGATAAAGTGATTGTGAATCACAGGCACAAAGAGTTATGAGTAACCCAGAATCGATTTACAGTGGTCCTTATAATTCATGGCCCACATAAGTCCTTAAGATGGGATGGCTTTAATATTTATGACATGTGGTTCGAGGTGGTGGCCTCTCTCACTTTGGGCAAATTAATAATTTAGCAGCATTCATCAATTCTTCCAAACCTATGCAGCACAATAAATCATGATCAAGTCCAAATTTAAGTGCTTAAGACTGACTTTTAAAATATATACGGGTTTGTTTAAAGCTGTCTTAATTGTTGAGCTGCCATATTTTGTCTGGTATTTTTTTGGAATTTGAAATTGTACTTTGAGATAGTCATCACATGGCATACATTTTCATAAAAAAGATATAAATATATTAAAAATAAATCAATATCTACTTTAAAAAATATTTTCTTTAATCTAGAAAAGCAGTGGTATGCCTACCTGTAAATCTTATGTTTTGCTTGTCCTTTTTGAGATTGTTGAAATACTAAATATTTTGTATAAGATTTTTTTTTTTTTGAGTTGGAGTCTCACTCTATCGCCCAGACTGGAGTGCAGTGGCCGCTCCCGACCACTGCAGCCTCTACCTGCTGGCCTCAGGCAGTCCTTCCGCCTCAGCCTTCCAAGTAGCTGGAACTACAGGCGTGCGCTACCACGCCCAGCTAATTTTTTGATTTATTGTAGAGATGAGGTCTCGCCAAGTTGCCCAGGCGGGTCTCGAACCCTGGGGCTCAGGCAATCCACTCACCTCAGCCTCCCAAGGTGCGGGATTACAGGCTGAGCCACTGAGCCCGGCTTGTAAAAGATTTTTTAAAGCACTCTGGGAATATAGAAAACTGAATGAAGCTTCCTTCCCCTCCACTGGCAGTTTTCTCTTGAAACAAATGTTTGCTGGAGTCTGGAAGACAGATGGCCAGAAAGACTGGGGCTTTAGGTAAATTGTGCAGGGGAAAAAGAACTGGCGATTCTCTCATCCAGGCTAGGTGAGTGTCTGAGAAAACCAGTGGAACCTCTGGAAAAGGCCACAAAGAAACTAAGTTTGGGAAAAGTGGGATTCACAGAAACCTGTTAACCCTGAGTCCTCTTGACTTCTTTGCTTAGATATTTGTCTCTAGGAATAGCCATGTTCTGCTGCCTTTAAATTAGCCAGGAAGGAGTCGAACATATGGACAGAGATCTCCCAGACAGATACCAGAAGACGGGACAACTTACAGATTCTTCTGTGTGTTTCGAGGGGAATTTGTGAGTCAGTTTGTTCCGGTCCACAGAGAAAGAGGACATTTTACCTTCCACAATTAGCAGGACTACCAATACCTATGATACTTTACCATCTGGACCTGAATCCTTATGGGATGACAATAAATAAATAAATAAATAACAATCCATATGGTAAGCACCGAAGTCAGAGGGAAAACTGAATTAGAACAAGTATACAACATTCCAGGGAAATAGCAGTGTGGAAGATTGAAATTTTGACAGAACCCCCCCGACAAAAACAAGACCCTCCTCCCAAAAAAAGCACTAAAGATTTGAATGAGTCCAAAAAGATTTATGAGGCTACAAAAAATAAACCCCAATTTCTTAACCAAAATATTGAGCAGATGAATTGAAGGCAAAAATGGAAGCTCGAATGGAAGAGCTGGGGTGACAACAATCCAGGCTTGCCTTGGATGCCCCAGTCATAGCACAAAAAACCCATGTCAGGAGAAACTTTCTGGGGAGACAAAAAGTCCAGGCTTTTGGCAAGGAGTGCAGAAGGTTGGGTGTGGGCACAGAACCTATACCATGGTTCAAAAAATAGGGGCTGAAAGCAACAGTGTTTTTGTAGCAGATGGATATAGCATGCATTATCTGCCCTCCACAGCTGTTGTCGCTGTTTTCCCCTGACTACTGATGTTGGCAACTGTGATTTGGTGTTCATGATAATGAATGATTCCTGTTGCATCATTGCAGGTACTGAGCAGCCTAGATGTATTATAATCATGAGTGTTAACAGCTCCTTGCCCATAGATTGACTTCTTTCTTGGTACCATCTTGATATCAAGATTTTATCAAGATGATGTTAATTTAATTTTTAACACTGCGAATACTATGTTCATTTTTTAAAGAGTTCAGATAATAAAAATGAGAATTATTGCAGTACCAATGCCAGCATGACCTGGGCATCACCAACAAAGAAAGCTAATGACCATTATCTTATTACAGATGGAAGAACACAAATAACCGGATTAGGGAGGTCAATAACCAAAACAGCCCACTGAACAATAAAAAAATTTGAGACTGGATATAGTGGAGAGAAGGATGTTGAAAGTACATGTGGAAAATGAATCTCACAAGTTTAGGATAAGATAGGAAATACTTCTACATCATTCAAAAGTTTTCATGACTCTCAAAAGATACCAATGCTTAGTTGAAAATAGCAGGTGATATGGGCATGCCATCTGAACAAACATACATTATTGTATTCTTCCCCCGATAGCTCTATACACCTCAGTGGAGCTACTTTTTCTTATTACGAGGTTGTAAAAATAATGTACTGTGTGAAAACAAAGGAAGGAAATTTTGCTAACAGATATTTGGCCTCTTACTATATAGAGTTGACCCTTTCAGATCTTATTTGAATGATCATGTTTTCTACAGTAAAGTTATGTGTCAATAGCAACAAAAAAATGTTCCCTCCAGCTTTTAGGTAATTTGATTTTTAAAATGAAGGTTCAAAACGTCTTGACTTCTATGAAGATTTTAGTAAAACTGCAGAAATAATAAAACAAAAGCCTACGATATTCTTTTCAAATACAAACTATGCTTTGTATCTATTTGCATATTCTACAGACACTGCAAATGAAAAGTTTGATAAGTTTCATTTAGTCTATAAACTTCTTAACAAATAAAATAGAAATATCTTATCTGCAAAATGACCTGCACACCTGGCATACAACATTGCAAAAAAGGGCATGATTTGTTTTCCTGTGATAGTGAAGCCTTCAGAATGTCAAATTTTGGTCACTTTTCAGTTTTCTTAAAATGTGCAGAAGTACTTGTGAATTTTTATGTAATAGAAACAAGTGACTACAAGATGACTATTAACTGTTAAAATGTTGGACCGCCATAAAATCACATATTCAAAGTATGGGACAAGAAGAATGTCCTCTAATTTAAAAATACATTGAGTGACAGTAGAAAAAAGAACGATAGTAAAACAGTAATTTGTATGTTATTTTACCAAACTTGTTTAATGCTTTTTGAAGAAAACATAGGCACCTGGAAAAGGTTGAACTGACTGTACCTGAATGATTGGACGTTATGTGGAAATTGTGACAAAAACTCATAGTGAAACAATGACACATTAAAAAAAATAAGACTATTTCAGAACTAAGAAATTAAAATGAAATCATAAATCATCAGGGCAGACAAGTTAGACAGGGCTTTCTCAATTTCTTTAATAAAACTGTAACTTCTTTGGAATCTAGCCTGATTTCACAAAATTCGAATTACCCCTGTGCTTTAAAACCATTTTCCTAAGAGATACTTAACTTATAATGATATCCAGTATTCTCCAGACTATTTGAAAATGGTGAACACCTTAGACATATGATGAATTTATAGATGCAAAGATTACCTGCTATTGCTGATAATTGAACTGCTAAGTATTTTGTACTCAAAAACTTGTTTTTAAAAAAATTTTTATTTTAAAGATATGGAATACAGTTCAGGGTTAAGTATACAAATGGTCATTCTACTTGTTAAGAGCATATTTAGCTTGATGTTATCACATTAAAATGACAACAGAATCAATGTAATGTGGGCTGGATAAGAGCAGAGTCACAAGTCAAAGTGCATTTCATGTTTGACTATATCCCGTTTTACCACGACATAAAAAAAAGAAGGATATCCTAAAAATTACAGGCAATTCAGAGAAGAATTATTAGGTAAGGAAGAGTACAATTATGCTACTGTATTTGGAGACAGAAAGAAACATGTTATTGTTATTTAATACAGTTGATATCAGTTTAATCACTCCTATTGTATTTACATTCTCCTTTTTAAAAGTTGTACACTTGTGTGTCTTAAATATAGACCAAAACATTTAAATATCTAATTCAGAATTTTAAAAGAGTAAAAATAACTGCTGTATCAGAGGAAAGAAGGAAGTCTTATTAAAATAGTGTTATATTTAATCACCTTTATTATTTAATTAGCACCACTATCAGTTACTATTAATTAACATTGTTAACTAGTTCTATTTATGTACAACAGCATTTTGTACTAAAATACAAAATAATATACAATTTCAAATAAGTGCTTATTTTCATATAATAGGTATGTAATAATTATAATTGTGTTATTATGGGTTTTGGTCTGATGCAGTTGTGCTTTGGATTTTCTCTAAAAAGTTGGTAGCATTTTAATGAATGTTGTTGGCATAATTGACAGAAAGAAAATAAAACCAAATCTTTTACTTACTCTAAATAATAATTTCCAGTTGAACTAAATAGCTAAAAATAAAATAATAAAATAGCAGTAAGAAAAACTAGAAGAATATATATAGTATATGTAAGAAATAACTTTTTAACCAACCTATCAAATCCAGAAAATGTATGTGTAAAAGTAGATATTTGTTTTACATAAAACATTCAAAAATAACTTTGTATGAGAAAAGTTACCATTCAGGAAGTCAACAAAAGACTGACAAATTTGGAAAAAAATTGCAAAACAGAGGACAAAAAGTTAATATTTAAAATTATACAGGTGCTTCTCTAGCTATTAATAGTTAACTAGAAAACAATAGAGGATGCCAAAGAAAAATAAAACATCTGAAGAGGCAATTTAAAATGGAACAAATATACATGTCCGACAAGCATATGAAAAAATACCCAAACTCATTAGTGGGTAGGTGAACACAAAATAAGATAAGATTGAGCTACTGCTTTATACCCATTAAATATCTGGCAACATTTAATATCTAATTGCTGGTGGAGATGCATGGAAAAGTGAACTCTCACATATCGCTAGTGGAAATGAGAAAATGTTATGGTCTTTTTCAAAAGCAACATCTATTCAAATTAAAATAATATAGATGACTTCTGGTCCGGCAGTTCCATTCCCAGGAATCTATCCAAGAGAAATAAAAATTTCAGATTAAAGTACAAGAGTACTCAGCGCATCATTGTTTATTGTGGTACCAAATTGGAAACAGTGGTAACGCTCATCAGTCATAGAATGATGGTGTGTTCCTGCCATGAAACATTATGGAACCATTAAAAGGAATCTATTAGAGTTGCCATATTTTTATGATGTAATTGCAGAATGAGAAAATGCAAGGTTCAGAAAGGTTTTTATAATGTAATCCTATCTTTAAAGCCAGCAAAGACCAAAAGTTATCTAAATATGCGGTACACGTGTACCTGTTGTTTTATTATTAGAAATGCTTAGAGAAAATATGGAATTGTACAATGCATCCCATTGATTACATTTTGAAGGTAGAAAACTATGGCTGGAGATAGGAAAGAAGAGAAGAATGGGGAAAAGCTAAACAGAAAAGTAAAAATAAGACTAATGCTCTTAATGGCACATGTAGTTACATTTGTGCATTTATGAAAATTACATATGTGTGTAGATATATAATTTAAAAATATTTTTCAAATGTCAAGTTTATTAAAGTCTAACTTAGTCAAATTTGCAATTTTTAGGTATCAGTAAAAAGTATTAAATAAAAAACACATTTTTGTTCCATGTTTAGAATTTTTAAATGGCATCATTATAGATTATAGATTATACAGTATACAGTAAAATAATAGTTAGCTTTTGAATCCTTTGTTGATTTACAAATGTATACGTATGAGATTATTCATAATTACATACTCACAGTTGCTTTGCTGAGAGTATTTCTATTCAGGCTAAGAGGATCATTGACACACACTTAACTTTAAACTCAACAAGATCTAATACATGATATAATGGCAGAGGCTTGGAAAAAAGCCCAACATGCATAAAAATTAACATTAAAATTGCTAGATCTTGCCATCTGTCCATTCACATTTTCCTTCCCCAGCCAGTCTGCCAATAGGTATGTGTATATATATACTGAAAAAAATATCAGGTAGAAAGATTACTTTAAAAATTATATTGTTAAATAAACTGAATTTGAAAATCAGTTAGATATTTCAACTTTTATAACAGAAATTAATTTTATCTCTAATTGGGTTTACTCTCTTCATTAGTAATAGCATTTGCTCTAATTTTTGATACTTACAAATTCTGTAAAGGCCATATTATTTCCTGCCTTTGATTCTTAGATATTCATTTTCTTTTGCTAGAAATGTTTTCTGGTATACCTTTTTCTCTCAGTTCTACTCTTTACTCTCTTCTTTAATGTCTACTAGCCCTTTCAGAACTGGGAGCAGTTAGGATGTCACTTATTTCCAGAAGCTCTCCTTGTCCCCAGACTTTGGTTACTATCACCCTATATGACACTATTACACCTTGTATGCACTCCCATAACAGCACTTCAGCACATTGTATTATACTTGCCTCTTTCCATTTTGCTGGACCCACTGACTGTAAACTTGTAGGCTAGAACTACATAATTTTCATGCTAGTGTCATTGTCTCACCCATGCCTAACACAAGGTGCAATACTGTCAGGAGTAGGAACATAATAAATACTTGTTGCTGAATTACTTATTTTCTTTCTTTCTTACAGTCACAAGGCCACCATAATTTGAACTCCCTATTCACTCAACATTCACTATATTTCAACTCTCAAACAATGGCAATGAGGACCAAGTCATAAAAGGAATATTGTGACAGAGCAGTGATATTTCTGCCATATACAGGCCATAGTGATAAAGGGAAAGGCCTATTCGGCACTATTATTAAGTTAGACCATCTGGTGGTTTAAACAGCAGAGGTACTAAAGAATCAAATCGTGTTAAGTATGGCTCAGACAGCCCAGTTCCAGAGTATGTTTTGAAAGGTTGGCAGTGTTCTGTTTCTATATTGTCCAATACGTTAACCACAAGCCACATATGGCTACTGAGAACTTGAAATGTGGCTAATGTGCCTGAGGAACTGAATTGCTAATTTCATTTAATTCTAACTCATTTAAATTTAGATGGTCACATGGGGCTAGTGGCTACCATACTGGCCATCACAAGTTTGAAGATATTTGCTCCTATGGAAGAATATGATGATTTCTCCTAGAACCACTAGAAACAGGAATTTTTGGCATATACCACGGATGACTTTGGATTTCTAGTTACTGTTTCCATGTGTAAGCATTATTATTTAGAATTACAAGCATACCTCAGAGATATTGAAAGTTTAGTTCTAGAGCACTGCATTAAAGTAAATAATACCACAATAAAGTGAGTCACATGACATTTTGGTTTCCTAGCACATATAACTGTTATTTATACTAGATTGAAGTCTATTAAGTGTGCAACAGCATTGTGTCTAAAAAACTAATTTACAAGTCTTAATTATACTTTCCTGCTTAAAAAAAAAAGCTCATGATCATCTGAGCCTTCAGTGAGTTGTAATCTTTTTGCTGGTGGAGGGGCTTGCCTTGGCATTGATAGATGCTGACTGATCAGGGTGTAGTGGTTGCTGAAGCTTGGGGTAACTGTGACAATTTCTTAACATAAGACAACAAGGAAGTTTGCCCCATCCATTGACTCTTCCTTTCACAAAAGATTTTTATCCCAAGATATGCAGGTAGATGGCATTTTACTCATGGCAAAATTACTTTCAAAATTGGAGTCAAACTTCTTAAGACCTGCCACTGTTTTACCAACTAAGTTTATATAATATTCTAAATACTTTGCTGTCAATTTTGCATTTCAAATTTTTACTGGTAGTTGAACATGGACTTTGTTGTCATTTCAACGATGTTCACAGCATCTTAACCAGGAGTAGTTTCCATCTCAAGAAACCATTTTCTTTGCTCATCCATAAAAAGCAACTAAACATTCATTCAACTTTTATCGTGAGATTATGGTAATTCAGCCATATTTTCAGGCTTGACTTTTAATTCTCGTTCTCTTGCTATTCCCACCACATCTGTAGTTACTTCTTCTAGTGAAGTTTTGAACCCCTCAAAGTCATTCACAAGGGTTGGAATTAACTTCTTACAAACTCTTGTTAATGTTGATATTTTGACCTCCCATGAATCACACATTCTTAATAGCATCCAGAATGATGGATCCTTTCTAGAAAATTTTCATTTTACTTTGTTCAAATTCATCAGAAGAATTACTATCTATGGCAGCTATAACCTTACAAAATGTATTTCTTAAATAAGACTTTAGAAACAGATTTACTCCCTGATTTGTAGACTGTTTAACGAATATCGTGTGGGCTGGCATGAAAACAACATGAATCTCCTTGTACACTTCCACCAGAGCTCTTAGGTGACCAGGTACATTGTCAATGAACAGTCATATTTTGAAAGGAATTTTTTTTTCACAGTAGATCCCAACAGTTGCTTAAAATATTCAGTAAATCATGCTGCAAACAGATGTTCTGTCTTCCGGGCTTTGTTGTTCGATTTATAGAACACAGGCAGAGTATATTTAACATAATTTTTAAGGGCCCTATGATCTTCACAATGGTACATGAGCATTGCCTTCAACTTCAGGTCACCAGGTCACCAGCAGCCGTTCCCCCTAACAAGAAGGTCGGAGTGTCCTTTGAAGCTTTGAAGTCAGGCATTAACTTTTCTTCTCTCACTATGAAAGTTCTAGATGGCATCTTCTTCTGGCATAAGGCTGTTTCATCTACATTTAAAAAAATCTGTTGTTTAGTGTAGCCATCTTCATCCATTATCTAAACTAGATCTTCGGCATAACTTGGTGTAGCTTCTCCAACAGCACTCACTGTTTCATCTTGCACTTGTATGTTATAGAGACTGCTTCTTTCCTTATACTTCATGAACCAATATCTGCTAGCTTCAGCTTTTCTTCAGCAGCTTCCTCACCCCTCTCAGCCTTCACAGAATTGAAGAAGGTTAGGCCCTTGCTCTGGATTAGGCCTTGGCTTAAGGGAATGCTGGCTTGATCTTTTATCCAGACAACTAAAACTTTCTCCACATCAGCAATAGAAATGTTTTGTTTTCTTATCAAGTCGTGTGATCGGTGGAGTAGCACTTTAAATTTCTTTCTTTTTTTTTTGACTTGGAGTCTCACTCCATTGCCCCGACTCGAGTGCCGTGGTACACTCACAGCTACCCCAGCCTCAACCTGCTGGGCTCCGGCGATCCTTCTGCCTCAGCCTTCCAAGTAGCCGGAACTACCGACGCGCGCTACCACGCCTGGCTAATTTTTGATTTATTGTAGAGATGAGGTCTTGCCAAGTTGCCCAGGCGAGTCTCGAACCCTCAGGCTCAGGCAGTCCACTCGCTTTGGCCTCCCAAAGTGCTGGGATTATAGGCTGAGCCACTGAGCCCGGCCCACTTTAAATTTCTTTCAAGAACTTTTCTTTTGCATTCACAGCTTAGCTGTTTGGCACAAGAGGCCATCTTTCAGCCTGTCTTGACTTTCGTCATGCCTTTTTTACTAAGTTCAATCATTTCTAGCTTTTGATTGAAAGTAAGAGACAGGGACTCTTCCTTTCAGTTGAACATTTAGAAGCCATTGTAGGGTTAATTGGCCTAATTTCAATGTTGTTGTGTCTCAGGGAATAGGGTGGCCTGAGAAGAGGGAGAGAGATGTAGCAGATGCCAGTTGATTGCAAAGCATATACATTTACTAAGTTTGCCGTCATGTGGGTGCAATTTTGTGGTGCCCCAAAACAATTACAGCAGTGATATCAAAGATCACTGATAGATTACCACAACAGATGTAATAACAAACAAAAAAGTTTAAAAACACTGTGACGATTACCAAAATGTGACATACACTGAGTGAGCATATACCGTAGGAAAAACAGCACCGATAGACTCGTTTGACACAGAAATCTTCGACTTGTAAATCAGCAGTATCTGTGAAGCACAGTAAGGTGAAGCATAGTAAAGCAAGGTATGCTTGTGTATCAAAAGCACCTTTATGACGGAGGTTTTTTTTTTTTTTAGACTTACTATACAGAGAATACTTAATTAAATTAATTGCTTTGGAAAAAGCCTTTACATAAGGATTAAGGGGAAAAACTCAGCATTTGGTTGTCACTTAATACTGAAAAAGAAGTGCCTATGTAATGCCACAATCCTCTCTGAAAAACAAAATGGGAAGATTTTCTTATAAAATGAAGTGGAAAATGAATAAACTAACCCTTAGATGAGAACTTGGTGTTGGTGATATCACTCACTGCACATGGCCGATTTTAAGTTAATAAATTCAGCATTTTCACATTATTACTTTGTCATGTTATGGAAACAGATGACATTTTAAGATGATGATAGTTCACAGTCTATTACACATTACACAAGAGCATTAAAAAGAAATTTATATGGTGATCAATTGTCACAATTCAGTATCCCACCAACTTCTTGGCCTAGCAGTGAAAAAATAAAGATGTAATATAACTGTGCTATTCATGATAATATGGTTACCCAAAATATAATAAAAATTTTTTCAAAGAAGACACAGAATCAATTTTAAAAATCAATTTGGACAAAATTCTGTAAGGTGATTTGATGAAAAAAAATTCTGTCATTATCAAAATTTATAGATGGGAGCAAAGGAAGAGTAGAAATTTTGGTCAGAAATCAAACAGATCATATATATCCCAGTAAACATTTTATAACAAATATTTTAGAAGTTTCAACAGAACTTCAAAAATACTGCAAACAGTTGTGTCTTGGTTGGTTTAATCTGCATAGATTCAATTACTGATCTTATAGATGAACTTTTGGAAATTATCAGTGTACAAAACAACTCAACACTTGAGACTGGTATTACTAGGACACCTTAGCTAAAAATGGGACTCATTGGTTGGAGCAATTTTTGGTTTACAAAAAGGGTGATAACTGAGAAAAAAAATTAATCTAAAGGACAGGAATTATGAATAAGACATGAAAATAGTTCATGTTCTGTGACACCCATGTGTTTATGTTAGGGTAAAATGTGAAGTATAGGAAAGGGATGAGTCAGAAACTTCCTTGAGTAGGCGTAGACTCTGTTTTCAATTCTTATCATCTAGTTATGCTGTATTTAATCCAAATCACTTAATCTAATCATCCAATCCTGTGCAAACTATAATCATGCAATATTTAATCCCAATACAGTCTGAGTCACACAGTAAACCATTTGTACCATTTTTATTGCTGTAAAAATTGACTTCTCATGAAAAGCATGGCTCTTAAGTGTCAAATTCAATGAGTTTTCATTAAAAAACATACCCATGAATCTACCATCCCAGTTAAGATACAGAGCACTCCACTACCCCAGAAATTTCCTTGTTTTCTACCTCACCCCCTAAGTACTATTGTTCTGATTTCTATCACCATGATAGATTAGTTTTGCCAGTTCTTGAACTTCATATAAATGACATCAAATAGCATGTACTCTTCTGTCTCTGACTTCTTTTGAACAGCACAATGCTTTTGAAATACAGCCACACTGGTTTGTATATCAATATTTCACTATTATTTCTTGCAGTATTATAGTCTGAATAGACAACAATGTTTTGTCATTTTCTTGTTGTTGGACTTTTGGATTGCCTCCAATTTGGAGCTTTCCAAATAATAATTATACAAGTCTTTTATGGATGAAAGTTTTCATCTCTCCTAGGATTGGAAGTGTACCTAGAATTGGAAGTTTATCTGTTTAATTTGGTAAGAAACTGATAAACAGATTTCCAAAGTGGTTCTTACACATTTTATACCATAGCTACCTACAAGTTCCATTTGCTCCACATTCTTGACAATATTTGTGCTATTTGTCTTTTTAATTGTTTCTATTATAGTGGAAGTAAAATGTAAATCATGATTTCGATTTATATTTTTTGATGACTAATGATGTTAATTAAACCTATTTCTGTGTTTATTAGAAATTTGTATATCTTCTTTTATGAAATGATTATCCAAACCTTTTGCTTATTTTTAATTTTATTGTTTGTCTTTTTATTATTGCTTTTAGGAGTTCTTTATATATTGAGATTCAAGGTTTTTGCTAGAGATACTGATATCTAGTAAATATTTTCTCCCATTGTGTGGCTTGCCTTTTAATTTTCTTAATAGTGTCTTTGACAAATAAAAATGTTTTATTTTTATAAAAGCCAATGTAGCAAGTTTTTTGTTATTTGAAAATTTTGTATTTTTACTGAGACATAGTTTTAATCCTACAAGTTTCTTTCAGAATTTTGATGGGATACCTGATGTGTTTACTCAGATCTTTTAATTTGATTGGACTCAAACTCCAAACTTTTTTTACTCTGTGATGTATGGCAGCTAAGTTATGCTTAACTCTGACTTTCTAGCTGTTGCTTTCCAATGTATTCCTTGGTTTCTCTCCTATGTGTTCACAGTTCAGGACTATCTAAGAATTCAAGGAACAATTTAAATGTAGATTTTAGAATTCTTCCTGTGTGGCTTTCTTCTTTTTGGAATTCTTCCTTAATTTTCAGACATTTGGCAGCTCTAACTCTTTCCTGTGACACTTTAAGCCAATAAAACTGCAACTTCCTTCTTGAGTTCTTGCAGCCTTGATCTGTACATGGACTTGGAAGTGTGCTCAGGGAAAGAGCCATATAAATATGGATCTTTCCTTGTGCAGTCTCCTGCTCTCATAGTCCTATCTTCTCCAGCTTCTGCCTGCTTTTGTGAAAGGATGAGTTGGTACAAGATACTCAGCCAATACTGGAAACAGAACATAACCTTTTTTTAAATGTATATAATCACATTGTTTTCCAGTAGATTGATGGAAGCAAATGGAAGATTTAATTTTAGAATTATTTGACCTAAAACTTAAATGATGCATTTGGAAGAAAATTTACCTAGGATACAATTATAGGGCATTTCAATGATGAAAAAATTACTTTTTGTGAGACTTTATGTAATCATCTGAAAGCTGTTTTCACTTACAGAAATGCCTGCAATTTATGTGTAATCTATTTACCTGAAGTACTCCTGAAGTGGTTGGTCTTACTTTAGATTTTAGGTGAAACACTTTTAACTCTATGTTTAGAAGTGCCCATTAATGACAGTGCTTTAAGATTTTTCTGTTCTCCAGATCTGCTTAAGTTCTCTAGTGGAATAGATGCTAAATCATTAAACAGAGCACCACAGGCAATTCATATCCCACTCTATCCAATAACATTTGTTGGGTATGGACTGTGTACCAGCACTCTGTAGGGTGTTAGACTAGAAGTAAAGGAAGACAGCATCATTCCTGGATCTTAAAAATCCTCAAATTGAATTGAAAGTAAAATTTTGTAGCAATGTTTAATTCAGTACATGATTTTTATTGTCTAGATTGTACATGTAATTATTGAGAAACTTGAAAATAATCATAAAGTCTTGGAGTTATTTCGTGACAGACTAGAGCAATTTTTATTCTATGCCTTGAAGGAATTATAAATAAAAAATAAATATAGTATGTACTCATTATGAAGCTACAATTTATCCAATTTTTGCTTTATCTCTACACACACACACTTTCACACACAAATTTGCATTATTTCTTCTGAATAAGACAGAAACAGAGAGCTATAAAAGAAGATAAAGAGAGAGGCAAAAGATAGATTTGGTTTGTGTCTAGAGGTGCATAATATTACTTTGCCTTCAAGGAGAATGCATTTTGGTAGAAGCAAAAATGTATAAATATAAAACATATATTAAAATGCAAATCTAAACAGTTATTATAATTGTGCCCATAAGGAAGAAATTCCTAAAACTAGTTTAGATCTTAGCGAATAAGTAAGATTAGCCAGAAGAAATTTGGTAGAAAGGAAACAAAAAAGCAACAATTTAAAAGAAGAAAAAATTATTTACTGTTTTTTTTCAGCAAAAATCAATTATACACCTCTTAGTGGCTGTGATTTTAAAAAAAATTATCTGTGCTTAGCATAGTAAAATAAACATTAAAAGAGAGTGAATGAGAAAAGAAGGATAAAAGGAATGGGTGAATGAGTGAAAGAGCGAGAAAGAATTGAAAGAAAGGGTCAAAGTGAATTATGGTGGGGAGGGATGGTAGCAGGAAGGGAGAGAACAGTTTCATGAAGTTGTAGAACAAGCAACGTGGAATGGAAGCTATAACAAGAGGCCATATTTTGGGGTATCTTTGAACATGGGGTCTAGAGTCAAACTGCTTGGGCATGATTTGTGAAATCTGATGTCCCTCTTATGAGACTATGATAATTTATGTTTCCAGAGAGTTTACAATAATCCCTAAATTGGATAGCAGTCATGCAGGCTACACAGGAGAATGTATAGAACATGCAATAACCCACTCTCTGTTCACAGCAAACTATCAATATATTTTGGCTTTTCTTATTGGTGTTCTTAAGGAATAAGGTCACAACTTATTAAGTCAGGGCTAGCTAATAGAAAACTTTCAATGCAAGAGTTTAATCTAGAGGTGTCTCTGGTTGTAATGAAAGCAGCAAAAAAATATTGAAATTCTGTAGATGGAAATCCAGGTGTGAAACACTGCTAGCGAGTAGAATACAGCAGGAACTAAGTACCAAAATCTGTTTGTAAAATAAATACCTATGCAAGGATTTTCATTGAGGCAGAAGGACATATTTGGATTCAAAAGAAGTGGGAAGAAGTGACTGAACCTGCAAGCTAACAAATTTGGGAAGCAAAAGAGGCTGGGCAATGAAGAATGTCGTGGGACTTCTGGGCTGTGTGATAGGGAGATTCGCTGGGGTGACTGCTCTGATAAGGATGATGAACAATAGGGACAGTTGTGGGGGAATTGCCGGAAGTTCCCTCCTAGGAAAGAGAAATCACAAATGAGCAAGTGAGCATTAAAATTCATTCTATTGGCGAGTCAGGCGAAACGATCTCATACATAAGCTTAAAATATATTGACTTCTAATGCATCTTGGGAGAAACTGGTGAGTCTCCTGCTTTCTGTTTTCCTATCAACTGGAAACTTGTAAAACGTTCATCATGAGGTTTTGAAACTGTAGATTTTCAAAACGGAAACACATATAAACCACAAACAGGACTCCATGATGCTCTAAGCAGTAGCTTATAAAAAATATATAAAATAGTTGCTATCATCTAAGGAAAGGCTCATAAAATGGATGCTATCATCTAAGCACAGCCTCATAAAATGGATCAATATTCAATTTGATAAAAGAAAAAGCTGACTTCGGAAGACCTTATATGAGTATACTTTGTTGTTGTTTGCTTAATTAAATGAAGCTGAGAACAATGTTTGCCAAACAAAACTAACATATCTCTTTGAAACATATTTTCACTTTAGAGTTCTGCCTTAAAATGTCATTATTTCTGCATAATTACACATCTGTTCACTGTCTACTGATAATTTTCCTTTACAATTTTCTTCATACCCATGAGCAATATATTTCTTATCAAATCATATACTTGAACATTGAATCAAAATCCTACATATCAAACCAAACACATTAGATACTGAACCAGATATAATACTTGCAAATTTCAAAAAACACCAGCTATAAACCCGGTATGTAGCACAGCCTCATGAATGTCCATGTAATATATTAAATCTGATCTATCTGAAACCAACATCCAAGAATGAAATCGTTAGATCACATTTTCAGCAATAATATATAACTGACAGATCAAATCAGACACTTATTAAATAAAACATTGAGCACCACTTAATACCACAAAACAAAACAATGAAGTATAATTTTTACTTGCATCTGGACAAAACTCTTAATAGTCAGCCTTTCTCAAGTAGCCCCTATTTTTCGAGAGACCCATATTGGGGTAACAGGAATATTATTAGTGGTAGCCTAAGAGAAATATCTCTAGAAATTACAAAGCTTTGGTGGGCATTTATATCTGCATGGCTAAATATTGAGTTAGATAATGAACACAAGGCAAGAGGTAATTAGAGAGAAGGGCATGGGCTTTGAAGATAGATCTCATTTCAAATCCAGTTCTGCCACTCAGAAGTAGAATAAACATAGTTTATTTAGTTACTTGGGACTTCAGTTTATTCATCTGTAAAAATGAATGCCAAATACCTTTCTTGCAGAGTTTTGAACAATAGAGATATGGCAAGAAAAATAAGTATCTAGCACAGTGTCTGCCATGTAACAAGCAATCAATAAATGGTAGGCAGAAGTTGTTATTAACACCTTATTTGACTGCCAAATAATAAGCTTCACATTTTATTTACAAACTATATGATCTTAGCATGGAGTTGTAAGTGACATAATACTAAGGGAGTCTTAGCATAGTAGGAGAATATTTTCATGTTGATACTAATTACTAGAAATAATTGAGGAAAGAAAGCTGTGAAAAATTCTAGGGCAGTAAAGAGCCTATATGTAAAAATAAATTGAGAATAAGTCTCTTTAATAGCTCTCAAGAGAGTGATAATGAGAGAGGAATAATAATGACACAAACATTTTTATTGAGATCATACTGCATCCCCTCCACTGTTCAAAATGCTTTTCATCCAATGTCTCATTAACTTTTACAATAACTTTATGAGTAGGCATTATTCTCATCCCTGTTTTACAAATATTGGAACCGAGGGAAGATTAGAGGGATAAATAATTTACCCAAGTTCATACAGCAAGTAAGTAGCAGAGCTGAATTTTGCTCCTAAGTCATAGATAGCAGAACTTGATCCAGGTATGAAAAATTATCTAAAGAGTAAAAAGAAGGCAAATGCAGACACACATATAATTATGAAAAGTTAAATACTAATACAGTATGTAATTAAATCTCAAGACACTCACAATATGGTGTCATAAGAGAGACCATAACTAAGTGCTAAGGAACTCCATGGACAATTGGCATTGAAGGATCACTGTAGGCTGGGTTCTCCTGGAAGGCTTCCTAAAAAGAGGACAGACAAGTTGAATCCTAAAGAATAGGGGTCCAGAAGTCACCATTGTGAAAGGAGAGTGGGCAGCACGTCTGAAAAAGTAAGAGAGGGCAGGATTATGGATGTTGTTGAATTCTAGGCTGAACAATTGGGTCTTCATTCTAAGTCTAAAGTACATGATGTATCTGCTAGAGAGTTCATGCATCAGCTACCTCGGTCAGGAAAACCCCGGATCCTACTGTGTAGCTGGAAAGCAGGTATAGTGTTGTCAAATTTTTGGACGTGTTCAGAGAAGTACAAAATATACATTTTGTTTTATTTTTTGAATCATGAAATTCAAATATTTTTAAATGCTATTCAGGACCTGGGCTTCATGGGAGCAGCCTTGGGAGAACTCAGGCTTGGTTTGCCGTTTGCTGTAGGCAATTGTGAGCGTGACTCTGCAGTCTTTGATGCATCTTCTGTTTGCCTTCTCTCCTGAATAGTTATTGTAAAGGATAAGGATATAAAAATTAAACATTCCTCATTGCAAGAGAAACACCATGGTTGACTCTTAGCATTGGCCAACAGATTATCTCTAGTTCTAAAGCCTAATCTTTTGTAGTTCTGTATGACAGTAATATAAATTAATGAAGAGGGAAGCATTTATAACATAATAAATGTGTGTAAAGAGTGTGTCATTCCAACTGTAAAACAATTTTAATTTTTAAAAAATGTTCTTTATTCATTTAAAAATAGCATTTCTCTCTTGCTTCCTCCTTTCCTATCCCTACCTTTTAACAAAATTCTTTAGGCAGTAATTTCTATTCAGAGACATCATCTCTTAGCATTTACCATATAACATAGAAGTACAACTCTATAAATCCTTGATCATGTTTTTTTTTAGTTGTTTATACTTTTCATGCCACTAGTTTCATAATACCCTAAAAGTTAATATTTTCATTTCCAAATTGAAAGACCACTGAGTTGCTTCTAGACTAACCATAAAGTAATAACAAAGGTTAAGTTAGGATTATTATCTCTGGATTTTTGGATCATTCCTGACATTATCTGGTCTTGCAGGAAGAATGGTTATCCAATAATAATTTTTGATGATATACAAAATATTTCTTAATATCATTTCTTTCAAGAAATCCACATCTGCCTCACTGCAATTTCTCTTTCCTTTGGATTCTTCACTTTGAGTGATTGAACATATCTACCTGTAATTTGCTTGTTATTTTAGATGTGGAATTTTACTAGGGCATAATAGGTAGAAAAAAAATGACTATGATATAATATGATAAATTCTGTTTACCAATGGAGTAAAATGTCTAAATAGAAAGCTAATCCTAGAACACAGTGTAAAAAAACAAAGGATTAGAAAGTATGACAGAAAGAGCAAGAAACACTGAAGATGGTAAAAATTCTAAAAGTCCAATAATACTAACATAGAACCATGAATAGCTTTCAAGGAATCCTTGGATAAAAAAGAAATTACATTTAAAAAACCTTTAAAATTTAGTAATTCCTTCAATTGTGAATATAGGCAAAAATCACAATGGTATTAACTGTACATGTGACTTTCCTATTAACAAAAAGTACAGATATTTTTGCATGACAGTATTATTGCTATAGCTATTTCCAAATTGAATTTATGCTCATCACTATTTCAGAATTAAGATATCTGTTAAATCTGTCACCAATTCTTATTATTGATACATTCATAAATAATTATATTATACTTTTTAACATTTTGATAAGTACATTTTAACAAAATTGGTTTCCTTTGTAATCCTCTGTATCTAATTTTATACCACTTTAAGCATAGCTCCAAAAAGATTTACTCAATATCCAGAGCAGTCTGTGACACAAAGATTGCTGTGCAGAAATTTCAGAAGTGGAGAGCAGAGAGAATAAAGAGACATCATAGACAGAAGAAAACTTCACAGAGCAGATGAGATACAAGTCTTTAGATTACATGAATTCAGTCAAGATCAATGTCTGAAAGTGATTACCTCTCTCAGGAGGAGATCAGGACTAAGTAGAGGAGGGATAATTTACTCTAATTACTTTGCTTTATTCAAATATTAGAAAAACCCTGAATATATTCTTGTATAATTTTTAAAAGGTACATATATATGTATTAAGTTAAAAGAGATAAGAGAGAGAGAGAGGAGAGAGAGAGAGAGAGAGAGAGCGAGCGAGCGAAGAGAAGGAGGTGAAGGAGGAGGAGAAGAAGAAGAGACAGAGAGAAAGAAAGAAAAGGCAATACTTTGATATTACTGAAGCAACTGCCCATGCTGGGGAAGATCGGCATATGCTCATTCCAAATCATCAAGGGCTTACTGCACTGATTTCATGAATTTCAACTTAGCAACAGGTCCAGAGGAACAGAAGGCTTTGCAGCCAGGCAATCCTAGGATTGAGTCCCAGCTCTATTGTGAACTGGCTCCCTAGTCTTGGGCAAGTCATCTAAGCTTTCTGAAACTGTGTCTTCATTTATAAAATTAGGGTACTATCTATCTTAGCAGATTGAAGTCAGATGGGCACTGATGCAAAGATATGTATGCCAAGTATCTAGAATAGCATTTTACATATAATAGGCATAAAAATGACAAACATCATCATTAATCTTATGTTGAAAGCCAGAGTAAGCCATTGAAGGGTTTATAAAACCATGTAATAACAAAGGAGCATTGATTTGAATGGAGTTAGGAGCCTAGGCATGGAGACAAATTAGATGCTATTATAATACAGATGAGTAGAAGAAATGGAGATAAAGGGAAGGATAAGAGACATGTTTAGGAGAAAGATGTCACCATATTTGGTGACCAGGTAAGGCCTGAGTCTGAGGGAAGCATCTGATGACCCTCAGATATCTGAATTGATTGAATGGGAGGTTAGAAAAATGTCTACGGGAACTTCAGGTTTGGGGGCAAAGGATGATATGAGTAGTTTTGAACATGTGAAAATTAAAATGTCTGGGGACATTCAAGTTGTTCAAGTGGTCAAGTATAATATGTGTTTGAATATATAGGTCAGATGCTCAGGAACAGGATCTCTGATGGAGTCATAGGTTTGTCTATCCTCAATTCAACAGATGTTAGTCAACTGATGGGCTGATGTAAAATTACCAAGGGATGGTGCAAAAAGTGAGACTAGGGGGCTCAGGATAAAGTCCTAGCACACATGAACAATTTAAGCAAGAGAAACTTTTATTTATTTGCTTAGTAGCTAACAGAGGATATGCCACGTATAAGGTGGGAGGAAGGGTCTTCAAAAAGTTCAGGGAAAATGTGTATTATGAAAAAACTATGAATAGATTTCAAAATTGTTTTTTTGCACCAAAAGAAACTTGTACTAATTTGTTATAACATGTCTGAACAGAATTTAGTTTGAGGCATTAAGAAGGAAAAGACATTAGTTTGAAAAGAGCTCCTATCAGATCAATACAAATTCTGCTAAAATTGAAGCAAGAATAAACATCAAATTTGTGGGGACGCTTGGGTGGAAGATGGTGAAATCATTGGTACCTTATGAAAAGTTTATGGAGACAATGTCCCAAAGAAACCATCAGTTTAAAAATTGATAACTCATTTCAAGAAAGGATGAGATAATTTTGAAGGTGAAGGCCACAGTGGCAGACCATCCATATCCAATTGTGAGGAAAAATTAATCTTGTTCATACCCTAATTGAAGGGGATGGAGGGTTAACAGCAGAAACCATAGCCAACACCATAGACGTCTAAACTGGTTTAACTCACACAAATTTAATTGAAAAATTAAAGTTAAGTAAATTTTCCACTCAATAAGTGTGAAAATCATTGCACTCAAATCAAATGCAGATAAAAGCAGAGGTTTCAACAAAAATTTTTAAAAAGTGGGATCAGATACTGAAGCACTTCCTCGAAGAACTGTAACAGGAGATGAAACATAGCTTTCTAAAATTAGAATCCTGGAGATAAAGTACAATGCTCATGGCAACAGATTTTGGGATGCTGAAGGTAACAGTTTTTTGAGATGCTCACGGCATTTTGCTTGTTGACTTTTTGGAGAGCTAGAGAAGGACAGCATCTGCTTAAAAAAAAACAAACAAACGAAGAAATAAATTAAAGTACGTCTCATATCAAAGAGTACAATTTTCAACCAGTGAGAGTTAATATAATAGAGAAGGACAATTTTTTTCTAATCTCTTCTTAAATTAAATGCTTGCCAAAAAGAATTTGTAGTTTGTTTATTGATTCTGTCAACAGCCCCAAATACCCATCCTGTTTAAGAAACAGTAATCAGGATGTTCATTTTATTTTTTCCTAGTTTTATATTTTAAACAATATGGTAATAATATTACTTTCTTCTTTTGTTTGCTTGTTAGTTTGTTTACTTTCAAAGTTGCAATATAAGGCCAGAATCTTAAGAGGGCTTGCCCTTCTATTTAAAATATTTTTCAAGCAATATGTTTTTCCCAAGGTAAATTCATTTAGTAAGCCAATGGATTTCTGGATTTATTTTACTCGCAAACAGTGGTGCTTTTGTGAAACTGTTTTTGTTTCATTTGTGATCTAAGACCAGAATCATAAAATCCTTTCCAATTTAATAGAAATGTTTCTGTACTTTCCATCTGCTTCCTGTGGTTCCAAAATCCAATAGTGTTTACAAATGTCTTGTTTGTTGGCTGGTTGGTTTTCTAATTTTATCTCTACTCGCTAAACTTTTGAAGTTCTAGTTGTTTTTGCTGCTTTTGTTGTTGTTTGTTTGCAAAAAGCTTGAAGGCTATGCATTAGTTGTCAATTGCTAGTGCATAAGCTTGAAGTTGAATTCACAAGTGAAAACTGAAGGAGAATGCATGTGTCTGAGAAACAGCCTGGGACAGAATTGGCCTTGTGATGAAAACACTAGAAAATTGGAAGAGAGAGGGATATTTTGTTATTTATATCTGATTCTGGCCTCTGCCACTTTCTAGATATGTAATGCCGGCCAAGTCACTAAGCATTTTTGAACTTCAGTTTTTAAAAAAAAAATGTGTATGATAGGAATAATAGAAGTACCTGATAGGATTGTTGTAGATTGAAATTATAAAGTATTGAACACTATGCCAAGAACATAGCAAAAAAACATTCAATGAGAATCATTTTTATTTTTCATCTTTTTCTATTACTTAGAATTGAGAGAATTCCTAAGAACTGGGTCAATATTGATAATAACAGAAAAATGGTCCACAGCATTGAAGAAAGCAGCCAATTATTTGTTATTTATTTTTTTCACAATTAGAATTGTGGAAACACTAACTAGGAAGTTAATTATAAATAATAACTCCCTCATATGTCTTTATAGCTGCAATGAGTTGAATAGTGCCCCCCCCCGGAAAATTTTTTTTCATGTTCACCTGGAACCTCAGAATATGATCTGATTTGGAAATAGTGTCTTTGAAGACATAATTAAGGTAAGGATAGAGATAAGGATGAGGATGGATCCTAAATTCAATGAGAATACACTTATAAGAGAAAGAAAAGAACACATGGAGACATAAAGAAAGTGTGTGATGATGTGTCCGGGATTGGAGTTATGTTGCCACAAGACAAGGAATGCTTGGGGCCACCAGAAGTTGGAAGAGGCAAGAAAGAATTCTTTCTGGGAGCCTTCAGAGAGAGTGTGGCTCTGCCAACATCTTGATTTCAAACTTCTGGTCTCTAGAACTGTGACAGAATAAATTTCTGTTATTGTAAGCCACTAGTCTGTGGTAATTTGTTATGGCAGCTCAAGGAAACTAATATAATGCCATATAAAAACTTTTTATATTTTTTTATTGGAGAAGGGGATTTGTATTCTTTCACCCTTTAAAGAACCTAAGGAGTTCTCTATTTTCACAATCTAAATATTATCTCATAATTTAATTTCTTTTAAGTTTTTCCTCTTGAAACAAACAAATATATAACAGGTAAGGTATCCATTATAGAAGTAGAGAATGAGAGAGGTAAATACATTTTTTTAAATGTCAGAAATTATATTTACTTTAGACCAATGTCTGAAAATATAGCTACTTATCATACTATTCCTAACAAGCCCCAATACACTTATAACTAAAGTAGCAACTAAAGAGAAACAAGTTAATACAATTATTTTTAGTTAAATGGTACAGTGTGACAGGCAAAATACTGCCCCCCCATATATCTATTTTATCCCTGAAATCTAATCCCTGAAATCTGCCAATATATTATTTTACATGGCAAAAGGGACTTTGCAAACATGATAGTTAAGAATTTTGTGATGAGCAGATTATCTGGGATTATCCAATTGGGTCTAATATGATCACAAGGATCCTTTTAAGAGGAGGTCAAAAGGGTCAGAGACAGAGCAAGATTAGAAGACACTATGCCGCTTTGATGATGGAGAAAAATCTATGAACCAAAAGATGTAGGTGAGACTTGCAGAAGTTAAAAAAAAAAAAAAGGGAATGGCCTGTCTTCTAACCTCCAGGAAGAAGTTAGCCCTGCTGGCACCTTACTTTAGCCAGTTTGAACTTACGTTAAGGCTCAGTTTGAACTTAACATCTACAAAACTATAAGATGGTAAATGTATGTGTTTTCAGCTACTGTTTGAAATAATTTGTTACAGCAGCAATAGAAAACCAATACTTGTAGCACAAAAGTATGCAGAAGACTTAAATATGAAAATTTTCAACCACAAAATCTTATGTTTTTAAGGGTTGACATTTCTGTCTTTATTGACAACGAATATGGTACCACTTTAAAACAGGAATTTCTGAGGACTTCACAAGTACTGCTCAGTCTAATTCATAAGCTGAGTGTCATCACATAAAATTTGTCAGTCACGCAAAATTGATAGAGGAAGATATTTCAGTGGGATATTAGTCCTGGGCTAATTGTAGAATTTAGCCATGACTATCACTAGCAGGTTGTAGGTTTAGGATTAGCCTACACTTCACTTTCTTGGGTGTCCGTTTTCTCATCTATACGTAAATTAGAACACCTGGTCCTTTCTTGCTTCTTTTTTTTTTTTTTTGAGTTGGAGTCGCATTCTGTTGCCCCAGCTGGAGTGCAGTAGCACTGTCATGGCCACCCCAGCGTCGACTTGCTGGGCTCAGGCAACCCTTCCACCTAAACCTTTCAAGTAGCCAGAACTACTGGCCTGCGCAACCATGCCTGGCTAATTTTTTGCTTTATTGTAGCGACGAAGTCTCGCCAAGTTGCCCAGGCTGGTCTCAAACCCCTGAGCTCAGGCAATCCTCTCACCTTAGCCTCCCAAAGTGCTGGGATTACGGGCTTGAGCCACCATGCCTGGCTGGTTCTTTTCAATTAAAGCAAACTATAGGACAAACAAAAACAGCTAAGAGCAACCCTCTTAACTCTGTAACACTTGGCTTTCATAGCATTAACAATTTAAAATATTTGGTATTTCCAGATTTACTGTAACACGTTTATGGGTATAAAAGCCATGTAATTTAGGGGATAACTGACTGACTTGAACATGGAGGTTCTGGATATACCTTGAGTTCTGGCTTATTCTACACATAATTCAATTTCCACTTCCCTCCCTTGGTTTTCTGATAATTAACCATTTGTAACCAACCCCTTCCAATGGGACTTACTGTGAATAATAAAAGATGCTCCTTTCACCTATATCACTCAGGGAATTCCAAAGATTAAAAAAAAATTTTTTTTTTATTATTTCTTTATTTATTTTAAAGATGTGGAGTACAATTCAGGATTAGGTATGCAAGTGGTCATCATAGTTATCATACAGGTAAAGCTAGGGTCTCCCTTTGGTCCCCACTTGGCATGGTTTGAAATCAGGTACCTGTATTGATGTTATGTGCTCCACCTTCCCTGGCAGTTTCTGGCTACTGTCAATCCCGTACTTACAGTATTGTAAAAGCTCTGCCAGGAACTGGGGAAGAAAACCTCACTTTCCACTTTCCTCACTGTCAGTTTTCTGATAATTAACCACATAATGCTTTGCAGAATGTTTTAAAAATGTGACAAGGAAAATGGTAAGGTTCATTTAAATATGGCAGTATGACATGTGGAAGAAAAAAACTGTGTAAAACTTCCGTGCCTTGTTCAACAAAAACAGTTATCATGGCTCTTGACAACAAAACAGTAAACTCTTTCACAGCTATCTCATAAGTTTTACTCCACACTGCAGTCAGTTACAGATTTATGAGTATGTGACTGAAGCACAAGCCTGAAAACACAGGGATTCTTTCTCAAAATGTTCAGCCGGAAACAATGATTGTGCCCAGTGGATGCCTCTGCATCATCACATTGGTATTTTTTCTTCCCTACTCTATTTTTATGGTGGGAAATTGAGGACGAGAAAAAATAATAATAGTTCATTTGGCACAATTTTTTTTTTTTTTTGAGTCGGAGTCTCACTCTGTCGCCCAGTCTGGAGTGCAGTGGCA
>CAUYQG010042755.1:0-29739 GCA_963574415.1 Tarsius wallacei
TTTTTTGAGTTGGAGTCTCACTCTGTCGCCCAGACTGGAGTGCAGTGGCCGCTCCCGGCCACCGCAGCCTCGACCTGCTGGGCTCCGGCGATCCTTCCGCCTCAGCCTTCCAAGTAGCTGGAACTACAGGCACGCACTACCAAGCCCGGCTAATGTTTTTATTTATCGTAGAGATGAGGTCTTGCCAAGTTGCCCAGGCAGGTCTTGAACCCGCGGGCTCAGGCAATCCACTCACCTCAGCCTCCCAAAGGTGCAGGATTACAGGCTGAGCCACCGAGCCTGGCAAGATTTTCATTTTTAGAATGAAAAGATGACCAGAGAAACAGTATCTTTTTTTGTTTTATTTTATACCTTACTAGGCTTGCTTCATTATTACAGAAGCTTAAAGAATCATTGTTTTACCAAATTAAACAGCTGAATCAAAAGTATCAACTGGATCAACAGGTTTTTTGCAAGAGTGAAATCAATGATGTGTCTTGTTTTTCATTCAGAATGGGTGTTATTCTGATAAAACTGTTTTTTAAGGCTAAATCATAACTTCTCAGAACGAATCAACTAGAGATACATGTTCCTTGGCCTTTATTATTCTGTATGGCATAATGTGTAGATGATTTATAATCAAGCAAAATATCCTGTTAATCACTTTCAGTTTTTTTTAAATTTTGAGAATAGATATTTTAAATGCTTTATCTATGGAATGCAGCTACTCTGAACAAAAATACATTTTAAATATAACTTTTCCTTTTGTATGTCATGTTCATTCAGCAAAACAAACAAAAATGGTAATTAACCTTATAACACATTGATAAACAACATTATCTGTGCTTTAAAGGACAATGCACTTTGACAGATGAAAATAGAAATAACCCATGTTTATTTTATTCTATTTATACTCTGGTCAATAAACAAGATAATTTCACAGAATGTCTACTGCAGATAAAACTCAAATTTCTTGAGTACAATTTAAGATACACAGTAAGCTAATAATCAACAATCTGCATTAATTCTCTGAGCAGAAGTAAATCACTTCTATGAAGCAATGGGCAGTCAGCCTGAAAACAACAAAGATGATGGAGGCTGTGGCTGATTAAAACACACTGAAATAAGGATGAAAATTTCAATACAACAGGAATCAAGAAATCATAAGTAGAATCAATATAGATGGAATCAATTTTATGATTGCCATGGCAAGTCTTTTTAGGAGAAGACTTGAGAGGCACACCTTATCTTGGACTCATTGATGGTGGACCAAATTATTATTATTATTATTATTATTTTGAGTTGGAGTCTCACACTGTCGCCCAGGCTGGAGTGCAGTGGCCGCTCCCGGCCACCGCAACCTCGACCTGCTGGGCTCCGGCGGTCCTTCCGCCTCAGCCTTCCAAGTAGCTGGAACTACAGGCGCGCGCTACCACGCCCGGCTAATTTTTTGATTTATTGTAGAGATGAGGTCTCGCCAAGTTGCCCAGGGGGGTCGCGAATAGACTCATTTTCAACATCACCAGAGGATTCAAAGACTTTCAACAGGGACTTATAGGAAATATGCTGCATTTGACCGTTATAACCACATGCAGAGTCCCTGAAGTTCATTATCTAGCATCACAGCAAGCAAAAAAAAAACCTTACAAAAGAAAATCTGTTTTATGGCTATAATTTATTTTTAAAGCTTAATGTTAAATAATCCATTATGTGTATATTCAGCACTAGTTGTGTGTGTTCTGTAGACTGACTGGGCACTTCGAAGTCAGGAATTTGGAAATCAGACCTAAACTCTGAATTCAAATCCCAAATCTTTCACAGATTCAGTTTGATACCAAGGCCTATGGTTTCAACTTGGTTATTGTGGCTGAATCAAAATATATGCCAGCTGAACGCTTGACTTGAAGTTGTTAAGGCTAGTGGTCCCCCCAACCCTGCTGGGTTAAAGAAGGAAGTCCTCAGGGTCATCCACACTGCCGATTCCTTGTAAAGGTGAGTAATAAACTGCCAAATGAGGCAGGATCTCAGTAAAGGTCTTTACCTTTATGGACAGGATTTTTTAAAAATCTGATTGCCAAAGTCCAAATACTGTAACCAACACTGTTTCACTCTTCTGCTTCTTCCCCACTGACAATTCCTACCTTCTTTAAAAAAAAAAAAAAAAAAATATATATATATATAGAAACATCATGTACATTGACTTGTTCAGTCTAAAGGGATATGCAAATGAAGAAGGAGCCATCAAGTGTAATTGTTCACCATGTGGTCTGCCCGTGTACTTTAAAACCATTTGATGTGGAGCAGCCATTATATAGTAAATTCCATGTAATTAGGAAGTATTCATAATCATATAAAGCTTCTATTCAGTTCATGCTAAAATAAATTATGGAGATGGATGTGGTGCTTGTATATACATATCTACTCCAGCGGAGATGCTTCCAATTTTAGAAAAGGCGATCTGTTTAGGCTTCTGCCTTTTAACTAAGATTTTACATCCGTTCTGCTTTTCCCTCACAGTCTGTTGCAAATTGTCTTTTATTCTGTAACATCAATGTGTCGCGGTTTAGCTGGACACCCGAAAACAAGCCTTGTGCTTCTCAAGCACTGAATTAGCAACCTGGCAACGACCTCTGCCTCTGTCCCATCCTGACTTCCCCCTAATGTATCCATCTTGGCTTTAGAATTTATGTGTTTCTCAGA
Source organism: Tarsius wallacei (assembly GCA_963574415.1). Taxonomy (NCBI): domain Eukaryota; kingdom Metazoa; phylum Chordata; class Mammalia; order Primates; family Tarsiidae; genus Tarsius; species Tarsius wallacei. Next base: position 2,680 of record CAUYQG010042755.1, read on the forward strand.
TATGGGCATGACTCAATTTGGCGTGACAAAAAATCACGACATTACATTCTTATAGCCCTAGTGAATATCACTTCAACTGAGTGGAAATTAAGTTAATTAATTTCAGAATCTGTGCATCCTTGCCTATGACATCCAACCTAATTAGCAGTAGTAATATTTTATAGTGAACTAGAAATCTGTATGTTTGCCAAATAGCATATCCATTCTTGACAAGTTCTTTTCATGTGAAAGCAATACAATTCAGAATGTATTAAATCTGATCAGGAGGTAAAACCTGCTGAAAGAAAATCTCAGTAGGTGATATGTTATGAACCATCATTTTGCCTGAAATTTTTATTGTAAAGATTCAGGCACTAACTTATTATATTAAGTAGATTGAACTCTATGGCTGCCATGTCTCTTACAGCAATTGCAGCTGATAGGAAAAAATGGTGGCCCTTTCTCTCTGGCTCACTCTTGCAGCTGGGAGGCGCTATGGTGTGTGGGACTGGAGTGACGGAGGGTCTGTAGTTCTCAGAACACCTAGGGTAAAACGGATGGATTCAGTGGACACAATTTTAGTTCAGAAACATCAGCAGGTATGTCGTTAGCTGACATTGTGACTAGGACGAAATCCAAGTCTTGACAGTCTTGGTGTTAAATCAGGGCTGAGCAGGAGACCTGCCACGTGACAGGCACCTCATTGGAATATTCGGAACAGCAGCGTCACACATGCTCATCCTATTTGATAATATTTCTGACTGCACAGACGCTCAGGGCAAAGCTGGCACTGTCGTGATGTGATACGGCATGGTGTCGCTATCAGTAAGTGCTTTTTGAAAGAGACCTTTTTAGACTTAAGTTCAAGTCTTTGTTTACAAGTAAGGTCTTGTAACGTTTTCAGCTTCTTCTGTTGGTTTGTTTTTGAGTTGGAGTCTCACTCGGTCGCCCAGGCTGGAGTGCAGGGGCACGGTCACCGCTCACCACAGCCTCGACCTCCTGGGCTCAGGTGATCCTACCCCACCAGCGCTGGGATTATAGGCATGAGCTGCCATGCCTGACCTTTCTGTTTCTTATGTTGCTACATTTTGAAGGCTCACTTAGAGAAAATACATTTCCTTCATCTTCAGAATGGCAGCAGTAGGATTCTCTAAAATTGGGGGTTAGTTAGTAAACTGCTGTGTAGAGTAAGAGTTTGATACTAGCGGTAAAATCTTTGGTGAGTTATCAATGGCCTACTACATATAATTACCTATTTCTCAGACAGGGACATAAACTGGAAGATGTATTCTCTGGGATTAATATTTGTTATATAAACGTGGTGTTTGCTGATGAAAAAAATTGGAATCTCATACAAACGAATTATGCATCTATTTTTTATTTACATAAAAATTTTAAAATTTAATATCACCTGAGAGAATTTTATTGTTATGAATAGGTTGTATCGTACTTCAAATTACATGTGATTATAATTAATCAAACTCAGTAGTTACAGATTTACTTAAAATTATTATTCTATATGCCAAAGATAATGTCTTGTGTCTTACTTACAATCGCATGATATTTTAATGTCACTTCAGTTTAATACTCAGAACGAACATCTTGTTTTGACTCAAGATGAAATAGACAACCAAAAAGACAAATTCTTTTTGTGGACTTCACAAGACGGATGCATTTTTGTTTGCGTTATTTGCCTGAAGGTGTCCTGCTGAAGAGTCACCAAGCTTAAGATATCTTTATCTTCCCAACGAATCTCAGGACTTTCAGGTTAGAGGTAGGTGCTGGGAACAGAGATAAGCACATGTCTCTCTGCCACGTGCTCACACAGCAGTCGGGATGCTCACATATACACAGATCTCATCACAGGCAGACTGACACTTAGTATTGTGGAATTGTGATGGAGAGAAATATGGAGTTCTTCTGAGGATTTTGAAAAACTTCTTGGGGAAGGCAGGATTTGAGTCGTGACTTTTAGTGGGGACGGGCAAGTGTGGAGCATGTTAAGAGTGGGAAATGGGCCAGAAGTGAAAATGGTGCCTCTCATTGGGAAAAAAAGTGAATCCGTATTCTTCGTTTGGGACAACAGAGATGAAAAATATATGAAACATAACTTTCACAAATGTAGTTATTTTGGTGCCGAAACCGCGTCATTTGTTATTGTCCTAATACAAAGAATTTGCATGTGGTAGTGGACGATGGGAGGAAATAGTTGAGGACACTGTGTTTAAAACCCCACAATTTTCGGTAATTGCTGCAATTTTCTGCCTGCTTCACAGACGCCTACTGGGGTCAGCATCACCTATGAAGTACAGTGGCGGGAAATATCGCGTGCTTCAGCCCAATTATCATGGCTTAAGCCTCTAGATAAAACATTTATTCAGGCAAGTGTGTTTTTACTGTGTGTAGTCTACCAAGTGGAAAAGAGCATCATTCTTAACAAGTTACACTCCAGGAATTCTTTCCAAGACTGGAATAACAAGTACGTTATTTGGTCAAGATAGTGCTTTATACATTTCTCTTGCTTTCAGAAATCATGCCTCCTCAATTTTTTAGCAGTCTTAAGAGAACCAAAATATTTACCACTTATTTGACGTTTCCCAAATTCCTATTACATAGAAAGATCACAAACTATCCCTAACCACAGTTACGGTAAAGAGCAAAGCAGTTGCGTTCGTTCATGCTCGATATAGAAGACATGATTGCTATTCAGCTTCCCGTGAACTTTAACCTTTCAGAATGTATTGTATTTACTAGTTTCACTAATATTAATAAGCCTCGATCTCCAAGCAGAAAATATGCCTATCCCACTATAACAAGCATAAAGAATAATTAACAGCATTTAATGTATATTATGTATCCTCAGTATTTCAAGTGATGATCTTATTGTTTCATCAGATTACAATTTATATGCATATGCATATATAGGTGTATGCAAAGATGTGCATATGGATATATTTTAATTAATGATGACTATTTATATTACTTGTAGAAGACTTGGAAAATCCAGAAAAGTGTGATGGATAAAAGGTATCCATAATAGCAGACATCCAAAGATAACCAATACAAACCTACCTAATATTTAACTTGGGTGATGCCATTGGGAATCTCAGTATTAAAAATGGTATTTGATGGTGTTAAATCAGCATTCTCTCTATTCTAAAATAATTGAAAAAGAAGCAATTTTAGACTAATATAAGCTAATATGAACTCCTTTTATGTAGAATTTTCTTCCTGAAAGAGAATTTGACCAAGGTCTCACCGTGCAATGACCACAACTTCTGTTAGCAATGACCAACTAATTTTGACATGCGTAATGATGCTGTCTTTTAGATGTATGTGATTTCTTGTAATGACTACTTCCATCTAGTAAAAAGTATTTGTGGCTGAAATGCACAGGCTCTCAACTTTTGTACCATGACATGTTGCTCTTGGATGTCAGCATCTTCCATTAAGTGTGTCACAAGCAGTATGTTATTAATATAAATCAAAATACTTACAATATCTTAAGTACCAGGGACTATTCCAGAACAGCTTAAGGTCTTTCCTTAAAACAATGCCACTTTTCCTTTCATTTTAGTGTCCTTTCTTGAATGCGGGAAAATGAGCAACAGAAGCAAGTAGAATGTACTGTAATCCCACAGATTGTCCTATTTATGATTCAGCTGTTAATTTATCAATTGGATCAACAGCGGCTTAGCAGTAGAAATAACTAGCTGTTAAAGTGCCGGTTAAAATATTTTGGACGTTCTGTTAAAATCTTGTATGCTCATTGTATTATACTATGCTCCTTGTGAATGTTCATTATTCACAAGGGCCCTTCCAAGGATTGAAAGGTTCAGGGTTCAGTACCCTACACTGAACACACAAGTTTAGTTTCACAGTGTTCACCACTCTTGTCTAATTTCAGATCAGGCTATTTTGTTTGTCAGTTACATTCTAACTGAAATGTGGAAAGTTCCTGGATAAGAAATAACATCGTGGTGCTTTTTAATGTGTTATCTTTTTGAAAGCAGACGTAGTTATTATTTGACCGATGGTCTTTTATATTTCAGTTTCCTTTTCCATGACACGGTGGAGAAATAACAAGTGCTCCCTTCGTTTTAAGGTACCGAGACAGAATGTTCCTCATGCCACTGGGTTATTAAATCCCCCAAAGTAACGTTGATTTCATGACAGCCTCATCTCCACGTGAATCGGTTACAGCAAACTGAGAAAGGTCGTCCCTTCCACTCTGATAGAAGAAGCCCAACAGAGACCCACTCTGTTCTTGTTTTTCCACTACACTTGTTACTCAGTCATCAGTTGGTGACTTTTACCAAATTTTGAGATTTGCTGGCCATTGAGACAGTCTCCTTTTCTCATCTTGGGTGTTGTCCCCTATTCTATATACAAGATTGTATCAACATAAAATGCAAAATTTATTCTTGCCTTGGAAATCATTGAATGAATCAGTAAAGTTACATAGGTCTGTCCAGATTTTCTCTGCATTATCTCAAAACAATGTCAATGTGATGTTTTTTCTCTTAAAAGCACAGCTCGGGAAATGTTTCAAAACAAAACAAAACACCTCACTATTCCCCAAAAGCTAGTGATATAATAAATACATTGTAAAAGTACAGTCAGATAAAGAGGAAATGCTTTTCTTGAAAGATTTCTCTAGCAGATGGAAAATAAAGAGACTTCTTTCGTGGGTGTATACATGGTCTTTGTATCATATTCCCAGAACTGTAGACACAATTGGTGTCTTCATTATTCCCTCTGTCTCCTAGACTTAAAATATCGATCTATGTTATTAAAGACTTGTCATCGACTTCAAACTCATTCTGAATTGTTGGTAAGTTCAGGTCAGTTTAAGAAATATTTCTTAAGTGTCTTTAGTTCGATACCAGGTAGTACTTTCAAGATATTGATATGTATTATAAAGATGTGGTCTCTGCCCTTACTATCTAAAAAGCACTTAATGAAAGGGTTTAAACATTATTCCACTGAACACTTTGTAAGTTAAGAACTGTCTGTGACTTACTTGCTTTAGTCTTAGATTTTCAAGTAAGAGTAAAAGAGTTTTCAAACACTGATAAAATAGAAGTTAACTCACATTTAGCAGAAATGAAACCGTCTTTACGTCTAAATACCATTTCAAGCAACTAGCAATTACTCAACAGTCCCAAAGAAAGTCTAAATATTTCTCCTTGACAGCTAAGGATTTTTAACTGGAATACCCAAGTTTAGAAAAAGATGTGGTGCCAAATAGTACAGTTCTGAACACTGAACAGATGCTCCATAAATAATCGTGGAAGCTGACTTCAAATAGTTCCCTCTCAAGAGTCTACGGGAATTTTCCCCAATATGGTCCCAACAACTGTGTTTTACCTCTTGCATCATATGTCTTACTTGGCTACACCCATAGTTCTCATCGAGGCTCATACTTGAAATTAGAAGTGTTCAGAGGCCGAAGGCACGTGCGGTGAAAGCCAGACATATGGCTGAAGCATGGACTGTTTACACCTTCTAGATGAGTATTTTTATAACATCTCCTCAGATGGGTCTAAGGAAACAGGATTTATGAAATACATTTCACGTGATTAGATCTGTCTTTTGCATAAATAAATACATAAGACAGTTTCAGGTGGTTAAAAAGATATATCACTATCGTCAGTAAGTGAAGTGAATTTATACTCCATATTAGCTTAATTTTACCTTATATTTAGCAAAGTTAGCATGACCAATGTTTTTACCAATTTTTTCCACCTTTTTTCTGAATTACTTGTGAATATTTCTTGAAAAAAATCTCACTCATAAAATGTGAATATTTAATCATTGAAGAATTAAAAAAAATATTATGAAGGAAATTCTGGACGGGAATTTTCAAAGTTATTTGCATATGCTAATGTCATTGGCAGATCTGCCTAATATTCGAAGGTGATAACTGAAGGCAGATTGTACAGGTGTCTCTGTGTGTTTTATTTATTTGTTTAAGGATAAATAAAAGCTTGAAAAAAATTGAACTTTTTGATTTCTAACCTCAAATTTGAATAATGAGATAGCAAGATAGTTTTTTTCTTTTTTGAATAGACAATTTAAACAAATCTTTCTCCATAGGATAGAAAGGTAGCTAATATTCACTGTGCGTCAATTATGTCAATGGTTCTATTGTACTTTTCACTTTACACATACTTTTTCTTTTCATAATCATAGTAGGTAATTTTATCTCCATCTTACTGTTGAAGTCTCAGAAAGTTTTTTTGGGTATTCATGGATTGTATGAGCGGCCGCAATGAGTAACGGCTGGAGCCATGACTGAAACTCAGGTGTTTTCGTCACCCCTTGAAATTTGAATATATAAATAGTCCACAAGCATGCACTTTCTAATAGATCCTATAACCTCGTGATCTGATTATGTAAGCACCATTTTATTTTTTTAGAATAATAGAGTATCGAAGAAGTAAGGCAAAGGATAAACAATTCTCATTAAAAAGTGGGCAAAAATCCGGGCTCGGTGGCTCAGCCTGTAATCCCTCGCTTGGGGAGGCTAAGGTGAGTGGATTGCCTGAGCCCATGGGTTCGAGACCCGCCTGGGCAACTTGACGAGACCTCATCTCTATAATAACATTAAAAAAAAAAAATCAGCCGGGCGTGGTAGCACGTGCCTGTAATTCCAGCTACTCAGAAGGCTGAAGTGGAAGGATCGCCAGAGCCCAGCAGGTCGAGGCTGCGGTGGGCAGAAGCAGCCACTGCACTCCAGTCTGGGTGACAGAGTGAGACTCCAACTCAAACAAACAAACAAACAAAAAAAAGTGGGCAAAAGACATGAATAGACACTTTTGAAAGAAGACGTACAAGCAGTCAACAGACATGAAAAAACGCTCAGCCTCACTCATCATCAGAGAAATACAAATCGAAACCTCAGTGAGATACCACCTGACTCCAGTAAGAATGGCCATCATTAATAAAACAAAAAACAATAGATGGTGGTGAGGATGCAGAGAAAAGAGAATGCATCTACACTGTTGGTGGAAATGCAAATTAGTTCAACCTCTATGGAAAACAGCATGGCGATTCCTAAACGAACTAGAAATTGACCTTCCATACGATCCAGCAATCCCCCTTCTGGGAATACGCCTGAAGGAACTTAAATCACTCAGCAATTAATCCTATAATAATCTCATATCTCTGTATGAAGATGAGTCAGCATGGCTAGAAGAAGTACAGCACTAACAAATACAACTATCTTGAAATTTTAGCTAAAATTCTGACTTGCCCAAAGCCAAGTTTCTTGTAGGTCTGAGACTACAGACTTATGCTAACTTGCCTGCCTCTTGGATTTAGTTTCCTTTCAAGCAAGACAATTATAGGAGTAATATATTCCTGAGATCCTTTCACACACAGGCCATCTGGGAAAACTGATGTATCAGCCTGTTTAGTTCAAGTGACATATCACATGGAAAAAAAAATCTGCTTTGAAATATACTGAGTGATTTAACATTCCCTTGGTAAAACTTGATTACAGTCCACACATCATACATATACAATTCAGACTTCTATTTCTGTCTGTGTTAATCAACAACGATTTCTGGTTACTGATTGGGATTGTGTAATCTAAACCTAAAAAAGACATTCACATTTAAAGATTCCTTTTATTCCTACATGAACTGGAATGCATACTTTAAATGTTCAGTAAAGAAGTATGTTTTAAAATTGTGAAAGCGTTTACTAAAATAAGTCACATGTTTTCCAGGTTTAAATGTCCTGAGTTCATGTTATTTTCCTATTAAGTTTAAAAATATTTTTCTTAAAGTCTATCCTACTTTTTCTACAAGGAATCACTTTCTTATTTTTCTCCTGATTTGGTGAGAATAATTTTAACACCCCCCATCAGGAAATTCCTTCTTCTTTTTTCCTAACTTCTCTAGTGCTTTGCTTGTTCTGTACTGCCAAATCATCACAAACTGTTTTTACACATCTCGAACACAGAAGCAGAACTCTGACTAAATATCTCTAACTAAAGTTGTCTCCTGAAGAGGGAACTTCAGGATGAAATGAGCTATTGTGTATCGCTAGCCTTTGAGGACAATGAGATTGTTCTGAATATCATATTTCTCTAGCGTTCAGCCTTCTGAAAATGCTGTTTATCCAAGAGAGAGTCCTTAACCCAGAAGAAGATAAAAAGGTGCACTGAAAGTCCAGGCAAATCACTGTCGAGAGGAAAAAGTTAATCACCAGGCAGCCAGCCATCCCCTAGGGTTTTGGACTTAGACCATCTAGTGTCCAGAATTTTTTTAGCGTTTAAGTACTTCAATCCAGTGCTGCAAGATGATATTGTGGGGCTGGGCAAAGGAGAGGGGGCACTCCTTGAAGCCAATAAAATGACTGTGGAGAAAAGCCCGTCTGAAGCTTGTCTGGGTTTTTCCCCCATGTATGAGGTCCGACAATCAGGTCGCGAACCATCCTAGAAAGAGTGACACATGCCCCATTGCTGGTCATCACAACAGTCACCTTGGAAGTCCTCCCCTTGGGAAACTAGGCACCGACACCAGCGCCCAGTCCGCCCATTAAAGCAGTTTTGGAACTCTTTTTCTGGATCGGCCGTCAGAGCTGTTGTCACCGTTTGCTGAGGTCTGACCGTTAAGATCGCGAACTTGCCACGTGCGCTCACATCGGCAGCACTGTCCAGATCACTGTTGGAACAGCCTCCCTACTCACCGGATCCGGCCCCTGATGACTTCTTTCTTTACCCAGAGACAAAGGCACTATGGAAAGGAAGACATTTGAGGACGTTCAGGGCCTCCAGGGTGATATGACGACAGCGCTGATGGCCGTTCCGGAAGAAGAGTCCCAGCGTTGCTCTGACCGGCGGACGAAGGTTTCTCAGCTCTCATTCTCTTCAAACAACCCTGCTGCATTTAATGCTGATTTTTAAATCATTATCGTTATTCTCTCCCTTCGTGCTTCAACCGCCATTCCGTAGAGCACCGTTTCCGATGTTCTGTTCTTCTCCGCGCTGTAAACAACAAAGTCTCTTTTACGTAGTTGTCTGTCAAATCTAAATTTCGGTACAAATGTATAAGGAACTGGTGCATTTATATCTGTGTGCACATATGTAGAGTTACTTAAGACGCTCTCTAGCTCTGCCTTGCAAATTTCTGCTTCCCTAAGATTCAGATCAAGTAATGAAAACACCATTTTTCTTAGGAAGCCCCTCGGCTCAGAGTTCTGTCTGTTTTCAGATGCACAGCTTGGTCTTGTATTCGCAACACAAGGCACACTTACTTGTGTCTCCTTTTTCCTACCATATCAACTATCCAAACATCAAATGTGGGGATTATCCCATGAGGTTGTCATTCTGTTTGCAGTCTGTGTTGAGGACACTCATCATCCCTTGAGACAAGCTGAGGCTTCACTGAGTTCTGAATCGGCAGAACCTGGCTGGTTGTCTGGCACTGAGTAGGCCCCCAATTTTCGAGGGGAGACCCCCCAGACCCATAATTTATCTTTAAAAAAGCACCATCATTACCTTACTTAGTCTCTCTCTATCACCATCATCTTAGTGACCTAGAATCAAAGATGTGGCCACACCTTCCACTCAGCTCTGTCTCTCAATATTTAATCCTTTCTAGACAGTCACAATAGGTGTGCCCTAGTTTAGGGGTTTTTCATCTACTTTTCAACTACTGATAAATAATGTGGACTGCCTCTCCTTTCCCCCTCCAAAGTGGGCTACAAGAGGTTGTTAGAATAATTTTTCCAAATGGCGTCTGTATCTTGTCACTCCATGAGCCCCCAAATAAAACTGTGGGTTACCTACCGCTTAAAAGCTAAACGTGATTTACTTAGCATGATAGTTAATATGCTCTACGACTGAATCCAATGTTTAATTCCAGACTCATTTTCTTAGTACTCTGCAACATGAACACACGAATCCAAACAGAGGGGTCTTCCTTTTGCTTCTTATAAATAGTTTATATACTATAAGAAAAGGATTGGTAGCAGGCGGATACTGCCAGAGCGGGGATGGGGGGCGGGGGGCACAACATCAATCAGGGCGCCTGATCTCAAACCATGCAAAGTGGGGACCACAGAGAGGCCCCAAGTTTCCTGTACAATGTCCACTTGTACACCTAATCCTGAATTGTACCCCACAACTTTTAAACAAATAACAAATAAATAATAATGTATGCATCCATTCAAGGAATACCTAGTGAAATTAATGTGTACCAGACATTGTGCTAGTTTCTAGTGGCACAGATTTCTGTCCCCGCTGAGCTTTGCTTACAGTCAAGGGAGGATGACAAGGGGCACGTGATGAAGGTGACTTCCTAGAGCTCCGCTCGGTGATGGTGACGGTCACAATTACGCACAGTTGCTTACTGACGGGGCACTACTTGGCACAAAGTAAACATTCAGCCATATCTGTTGAATTGGAAGGGTTCACACTGTAGAAAAGAAGTGAGTTAATATGCGTTAATAAAGAATTGGAGGTTAAGGATGGGACCACAGGGGGTGCTGACCCCGCATACTGACCACGACTGTCTGCAGCCACGGCCCGCTATCAGCACAGAGGAGGGGCAGACCGATGTTTCCTTCAGACGCCGAGATCAGAAAAGGCCTCTCGCGTGCACTGGCATTTGAGCCGGACCTTTGCAGGCACGGAGAACTTCGTGACGCTCACGGGCTGGGAGAAGGCAGCAGGAGTCGCACCGAAAATGAGGTGGAAGTTTGAAAACGCAAAACAGGCCGTGTCTGGAAGGATTGACATAAACGGGGTCAGTCTCAGATCAGGCTGGAATTCTGTTGAGAGCCAGGTTTCAGCATCTGGAGTATCTTGAGGAAGCTTCCAGATGGTACCGGTTGGGTCCTGAGAAGTCTTGAAGGAGTTAAAGCAAAGGCTTGATGATCACATCCTCTGCTTCCTTTTCCCACCCAAATATTTTCATTCAAGTTTCATCTTCTCTAGGATGCGCCTGGGAAACACAACAGATCTTTCTTTCCTTATCTGGACATTGATAGAACTTTCTGTCAGCACTGCTCTTTAGATATTGACTTATCAAACACTTACATAGATTGTAGGGATCCGTGTCTTATTTTCTTTAGCGAATTTTAAGCCTGTAATTCTTGAGATGGCCAGAAAATTTTTATTACCTTGTCAACGATGACTTGAATAAATTATTTAATAAATAAATGAGTGCATGCACTGAAATATTGGCTTCTATTTTTTCTTTCTTTTTTTGGGGGGGGGTGGAGTTTCACTCCATCACCCAGGCTGGAGTACAGTGGCACACTCACAACCACCCCAGCTTCAACCTGCTGGGCTCAGGTTATCCTTCTAACTAAGCCTTCAAAGTAGCCAGGATTACAGGCATGCGCTACCACAACCTGCTAATTTTTGCTTTTATTGTAGAGACGAGGTCTTGCCAAGTTGCGGGTCTGGTCTTGAACCTGCGGGCTCAGGCAATCTCGCCTCAGCCTCCCAAAGTGCTGGGATGACAGGCTGAGCCACTGAGCCCAGACTTCTATTTTTTTCTTACACTAAAACATAACCTTTGGATTGTGGCTACATCCTGGATACGTCACGTGGCTGAGTCACTTACCCCAGGCATACGGACACTAATGAGCTCTCTGGCCAACCCCGGGCCTCTGGCCTCTGCAGCACAGGGGGCTCAACCCTGCCTGGCCCACGCCTCTGTGGACTGGGGAAGAGTGGGGCAGAGCCGCCTTCCTGACTCCCTGCATGCCCTCCTACCATCCTCACAGCCAGGCTCGAGAGCGTTCACACAGAGCCTGCCACCACCATTCCCCCCGACAGTCTTCGTTTCTCTCTCTATGGCTCAGGGGGCTAGATTCTTCCCTAGGATGGGAGCAGGGGTGTGGAAACACTCAGGATTCGGCATAAAAAGGAAGCTTTTCTGGCCTCCATTAGAGTGTAAATGCATTCTGATTCTCAAAATTTTTATGATCATCACAGCATCCGTTATCAGAATACTTCGGGAATTCTGTATCTCAGTAAGAAATAAAAAGGAGGCTTTGCAGATAGAGGCTGACCAGCATCAAAGCAGAAGTGTCCACAAGCTGTGGCCAGACGTGGCGCAGGCAAGACCTGCCTGGCAAGCTGCAACTGCCTGCCCCGCTTCCTCCTCAAAGGGTGCACTCATGTGCTGGATCCTTCTGCAGCTCTACGGGAGCTCTGGGCCAGGAACATGGTACTACAAGACTTTCTCAACGCTTTCACTGCAGGTCCTTCTCCCACCGGCGGCTTTGCCTTATCCTGAGTTGCGGATATCTGTGTTCTCAACTAAGGTCCTTAGATCTCCAGTCTGGTCCTTCTGTCTTCCTTGTTCACATCTGTCTCCTCGTCCTGATTTTCGCCGTTCACGACCACCTTGATTCTGACTTCCAGCAATTAACTAGAAGTTACTCAACTCTGTGAAATGAGACAGAGGCTCACATACTTAAAGGTATCAGGTTAGTGATCCAAACGGGGAAATGGGGCTTGTGTTAGTAGCTACGGCTGCCACGACAAAGTACAACAGGCCGGTGGCTTAAACAACAGAAATGTATTTTGTCACAGTTCCAAACGGTAGGAAGTTCAAGATGAAGGTTCTAGCCAATTCAGTTTGTGGCGAGGACTCCCTTTCTGTTTGCAGACGGCGCTTCTCACTGGGGTCTCACGTGGTCTTTCCTCTGAGTGTACGCTGGGAGTGAAAGAGATCAAGCTCTGGGGTCTCTTCTTATGAGACCCCAATCCAGCTGGATCTGGACCACTTATGATTTCAAGTTCAACGACTTCTTAAAGAGCCTGTCTCCAAGCGCATCACGTTGGATTACAGGTTCACTCCGTGCATTTTGAGAGAACAAAATATTCAGTCAGTAATAAGTCCTGAGTGAGAACAGTGAAACACTGGAGGAGAAGTGACTCCATTTATTTTCAACTTAAAGTTGCCACTTGAGAATAGGAACCAAGGACATAAAATTACTTAGAATTTTTTTTTTTTAGTTCTGCAGACTAATCAGAGCCTATCTGTGGGTATTGTTGGCCTATAGCTTGTCTTTTTTGGGGGGTACTGTGGTATTAATCCTTAATTGACATCAGTTTTAAAAGCAGATTCATTTCTACATGCTTTGACTTTATTTCAGTCAATTCTCTTACCCTTGTTGAGTCAGGCAATTGGATTTCTATTTGACTGCTCAAACTATTGGCCTGATGCATACATTTGTAGCATTTTTCACTTGCCTATGGAATGCAGTAGGCAACTCTTGGGCTGACTGATGTGGATCATCATGGTTTAAAGCATTGAACCGGTCTTCATCAAAGCCCGATGGTGTTCCTGAATGGAAAGAGTCACTCAGGCCCACGTGGCCCTCTTTGAAATGACAACCATTTTCTTGCTGTGCCGTCCCCGATGACATTCTCCCCGGACGCAGCACAGATGTTCCAAGCCATCTCCGCTGCCTTCACTCCTCTGTTAAACAGAAGAATATGCTGGAAGTATTAGTTTTTTTCCACTTGACGCTCCATCTTCTTTAGACCACAGATAGCAAAATGCAAGGCATATGCGCAAGCACAACACTGTCACTCCGAACGACCGATGATAAGTAAACTCACAGTACCACAGTGTTGCCCTGCCAAAAACAAACACTATGAACTTATGCATCAGCCTGACACTTTTACCTCCATATTAGAATATCATTACATGTCCCAATCAATGGTTACATACACTAAATAAGCCTTGGTTAGAGTTTCTGAGCTCCCTTATGTATACAGCTTCGCTTAAGAACAATATCAACTCTGATAGCAGGCATGGCGGTGGTGTTTTCTCAGTGAGCAAGGACCTCTTCCAGCGCCACAGAGCTGGATGTAATGAAGACTTCATGCCAAGGTCATGAATGAGTCAGGTCATCTGTTTCTGATGCACCCAATTTTCTGTTATGCCATGGTAGTTCTCTCAGCTACTATGTTTTATAATAATCTAGTCAAATGTTAGACATTCATAATGGAGCTCTGTCTTGTAACTCTGTCTCCCTCTCTCTCTTTTAAGTTTCTCAAAGATTAAGGTAAAAGTCGCTAGTCATAGGCATAAGATTCCTAGTGATATTTGTCACTAATCCTGGAGATGAGCTGTTTAAAGATGGAGTTCTCATACCTGACAGACCAGATAAGCAAGTAAAACACTAGATACCTGCAAAGCACTATATTCTTTGCTTGTGGCCCATAAGAGCAGTTTTCACTGAGTCTTCCACTTGTAAGAGGCTGTATTAGGTAGACTTTGAGAATTCTTAGTCAATGATAGTAAAGCAATTATTGAGCATCTATTTAGTGCAAGGCATGTGACAGGCACTTTACGTAGTTAACTATCTTATCTTCAACAGCCTGGTAATCTAGGTATTGTTATTTTGCCCTCAAAGAAGGAAAGATCAGCAATTTGCCAAAGACTGTCGCTCAGTACCTAGAGCTAGCCACGCTCAAGCTGAAGAGCATAGTTCTCTAGACGATCAATTCTGCCAAAGACTCTATCACCAATCGTAAGCTCCTAGGCTTCCCAAAGCCACCTTCAGTTTTGATGACTTACTAGAAGGACTCACAGAAACCAGTGAAACCTGTCACACTTACAGTCGTGTGTATCACAAGCAGAGAATACACGTTAGAAGAGAGGCGTGGGGCAGAATCTGAGACTGGGATGGTTCTCAGAGGGGAGCTTCTCTGTTGTCAGGGGTGTGTTCTTCTCTGGGCACGGAGCGTTGTCAACTCAGGAAGTTCACCTGAGCTTTAGTGTCCAGAGATTCGTTGAGGTTCCACGATACAAGGGGCGGACCCCAAAATGAAATTATCTTTTGGAGGGCGGGCCCCTTGTAGTGCAGGCTTCCCTCGCTAGGTAGCGTTCTAGGAACCCACCAGCACCCGTGGACCAGCTAGCGTTGTGGTGAGAGGCTGTGTTCGGCTTCGGTGAATTTTTGTGGAGATTCTTCCAGGGCGTTTGCCCGCTTCATGGTGGGCGATGGACCAGCGCACCTGCCCACACCACGCTGAGTGTTCAGCAGTTTGGACAAGAACGGCATGACCCCCATGCCTCACCCTTCCTGTTCGCCTTGCCTCACGCCTAGCGAACTTCGTGTTTCCCTGGGCAAAAAAAAGTCCTCAAAGGGAAATGTTTTGCCGACGTGGAGGAGGTGAAACGAAAAATGCAGAAGCACTAAAAGGCATCAAGATCGACAAGTCCAAAAATTGTTCTGAGCGGTGGAGAAAGCTTCTCAATAGGTGTATTGCATCCAACAGAGAGTTCTTGGAAGATGCCTTAGTTTAGACGTGTAAGAATAAATACACGATTTTTAAAGAAGCGAATTCCATGCTTTGGGTGCCCCCATACTTACATTTAAGTAAGACAAAAGCTAATTTAAAATACATTATGAAAGGCAAACTAGGACTCTACCAATTTGTGTTTGTCTGTTCACACACACATATACACAATGGGGAAATGTGAGAAGATAATTTTAGACACGGGAAATTCAGCATTTTAAAAAATTACATGTAAAAACTCTATTTTGTTTAAAAGAAGACTCTGATTTAAGTTAATTATAAATAATCTCTCTCTCTCTTTTTTAAAGATGGGTGCAATTCAGTCAGGTACATAAGTGGCCATTGTCCAGGTGAAGTTTGGGCCTCCCTTTGGTCCCCACTTCGCCTGGTTTGAGATCAGGTACCCTTATGGATGTTATGTGGCCCCCTCCCCTGGCAGTTTCCAGCTACCGCCAATCCCTTTCTGACAGTATTATGGTAAATGTTCAGGGTCTGCTTATGAGTGAGAACACGTGGTCCTCAGTCCTTTGTTTCTGTGAAAGATCACTCAGTATGATGGTCTCTAAATTCATCCAAGTGGCTGGGAAGTCCATATGTTTGCCCTTCTTTATGGCTGTGTAATATTGCATCATGAATATGCACCACACTTTTAAAAATCCAGTCCACTTCTGATGGAACGTAAGTAGAGAAGCAAGTGTTGGTCACATGGCCATGGGGTGAAGAGGTGGGAAAGAACAAAGGAGTCAGCCTCACGGAAGGGAAGGGATAGCATAAGGGGGGATCTAAAACGCACTGTTGCCTCCTGCACTCTCAGCCGTAATCTCTGGGAAAGAAGAAAGAAGAGATACAATTTCAGAGTTATGCATTCCTCGGAAAGCTCTCTGACTATATCATCAGCAACATGGAGAGTTCAAGAGACAATTATCTCTTTGGGTGTATTCCCAGACTTCTGAAAGGCATGTTTTTAAAATTTAGCATATTAAAATTGTTTTATTTATGACTTGTTGTTTAGAAGATATCCAAACATAAAGCTAGACTACTTCTAGTTTTGTTGATTTTGCCCTGTGACCAAGATTTGAAGCTTAAAATGTGGTTATGGTACCATATTCCTGATCCATTTCATACAACTGTACATTGACCTAATGGCAAAACAGAATGCAGTAATAGCATATTATTGGGAGGGAGTGAGCTTATAATGCCAAAGTAGTGTCATCATCATTTAAAATCTCATGCAAAGCCGGGCTCGGTGTCTCAGCCTGTAATCCCGCGCCTTTGGGAGGCTGAGGTGAGTGGAATGCCTGAGCCCGCGGGTTCGAGACCCGCCTGGGCAACTTGGCGAGACCTCATCTCTACAATAAATAAAAAATCAGTCGGGCGTGGTAGCGCGTGCCTGTAATTCCGGCTACTCAGAAGGCTGAGGCGGAAGGATCGCAGGAGCCCAGCAGGTCGAGGCTGCGGTGGCCGGGAGCGGCCACTGCACTCCAGTCTGGGTGACAGAGTGAGACTCCAACTCAAAATAAATAAATAAATAAATAAAATAAAATAAAATAAAATAAAATCTCATGCAAAGACAGGGTTCAAGAGGCCACAATCATATGTGCAGCCACGGTGGATTTTAGGGCCTTGGGAATGCCAACTGGAAACACAATATGATGAACTCTCTTATCGATTTACTCAAGATGAGAATGCGTGTTCCTCTAGTGTTCAGTGTTTGAATCTGAGAACAGAGAGGCTTTGCAAGCATGAATTCAGAAAGTCCACCAGCCCGACCTTTTCAAGCATATTTTAGTGAAGTCCAGGGGCCAAAAATAGATAAGGCTGTGCGTGACTTGCGGGGCGTGGGGTGGGGAGGGGTAAGGTGGCAGGGACCAAAAATGCACAATCTGGGGGGCTTTCTGAGATCAGAGGGAGGTGAGGAACTGCTTCCGGGTTGAGTGCAGGCATCACGAGGGCTTCCTCTTGCTTCCAGGTTCACTGTTTTCGGAGCTTCTGTCCACATCTGTAAGCGGACAGCCCCTGAGCACGCCTCTCTCTCAAGCTCCTTCCCTTATGTTCTAAAAACACAAATCAGTTCAGTCCCGGTTTTCTGAAATGGCCTTCTCGTGGGTGTCTTTGGTCACACATGTCTTCCACCTTCCCACCGAAATGGCTTTATCACTAGGCCCATATTTAAAAATCTTTAGTGCCATTGCACTCTACAAAATAATTGATGTTAGAAACCTCCACGTCTCCTCATATGGAATTTATTTAACAAATATCAAGCAAAAAATACCTAGTTGTAAAACAGCATTTCAATAATTCTCAAAATTCTTGTTAACTGACGCATCCTGCAGCAAAGATTTGGGTAACTGCCACAGTCATTATCAGGTATTTACTGCTCTGTGCCAGACATTTCAGGGTACTAATAAAGATATGTTCTCCGACTGTTAGGAATTTGCTAGGTTTATTTTGCTAAAGTATATCTGTCTTCATTCTGAATTCAAATGCGTGAAGGCAAACTCTCCCTGGTATTGTTGTGTAATTTGGGGACAATGAAAGCTTAGACAGATGTTGGAAGGAAGTGTGCTTTGGTGACTGGGAACTTGGAACTTGTAGAATTGCTTAATCATGTGTAATTAAGAGGTGTTGCTGTGACCCAAACACGGTTCATGAGAGTTCAGTTCATCTTTGTTCTTTTTCACAAGAAGAAGTGAAGAATTTTTGTTTTACGTAACTGTAGTGTCTGTTAAATTTATCTGAATCACTTGACAGTGAATGAAACAGCTTTGATTCTATACAGCTGAATGTGTGTGTTGAAATACAGCTGGGTCCTTAGCGCTACAGTGACCGGTGGCATTAACATAAACGTATGTGGCAAAGAGAAAAAAAACCAGAAAACTTGACAGTGGTTATTGCAATATTGAAAGGTTATTTTTAATAAAATATTCAGAGTAGTGTAGGTGTTTCAAGGGCATGACCAAAATCCATATAGACAAAACCAAAAGCAATAAATCATGTTTAGATAATCACAAAAGGGAATGACACTTTAGAGTTTGCTAATATTATTGCAACGTTTAACAGTCATCTAACCCATAGGAAAAATGAGATTGATGAACATTGCTGTTGAGACAAGATATAATTTTTGTGGTGTTAAATGCGTATTCTAGATGTCCATCAGACCGTAGTAAGTCCGTTCCCTGATGTTTCTGCTGTAGTCGTTTTTTCCCCCCATTATTTTTCTGTTGCTAAGAACACACATTCTGTAACTACGATCTCTGTGACCACTTGCTGTCAATGCCAATTATAATTTAAATAGCCCAGGCGAAGAAAATTTAAATTTGAACCAGCAAATAGCTGTCATCAGTACATTACAAAAACAAAGTCATTTGGAGGACTCAGTGAAGTCCATTGACACTCAGCCTCAGCAGACTCAGAATTAAAACAGACTGAATTTAAAATAACAGATTTTTCTTCTTCCTATCATGATAAATGTTCTTCTAAGTAAGATAACAAGACTGTGATCAATGAAGGAGAGTTATCCCTGGCGTGGAATACATTGGGGGGGGGGATAAAGAGATTTAAGATAGAAATATTCAAGGAATAAGAATTAAGTCTATTAGTTTTTCAAACAAAACTCCTTCTGGTCCTGTATCTATTAAAAAACCGACCGGTTTTACACGCAAAGAGGACGCTTTCAATCTATCAGTAATAGGAATGCCCCTTGCATTATTTGTCCAGTAGGTGACAAATTTGCATTTGTCATCCCCAGTCTAAACCTGTTTTCTTCCCTGGATAGAGTTCTTGTCTGTGGGCGAGGGAAGTCATTCTTAGTTCTAAGGACACAGGGTGGAGAAAGAAGGATGTCCCTAGCAGCTGTCAGAGAGAGGAGAGTCTTCGTCATGAAACAGTGGTCTATGAATATGTTGTTTAAATGTTATGTTTTGGTTTTCATATTTTCTCATGTTGTATATGCAAGTGATTTCTAATTGGCAATACTTCTGTAAGACTCATGGTAGTAAGCAAACTCTACTCTTTGTTCCAAAGCTCTCTACTCTTCCTTTCCTGCCCCGCACCATTCCTTGGAGGTAGCAGTTCCTGATAAAGTTGGCTTTGCTCCCCCAAATGGGGTTCTTTCCTGTCCGGTGTTGTGAAGCCAATATAGGAAACCCAAAGTGAGGGTCAAACAGAGCTGACTTTTATTCTACAGCCAAGAAATGAAGAAGTGGGAACCTGGCCTGTAAATCAGCTTCTTGCCTATGGGCGGTGAGGGGGTTGACATATGGGGTTTCCTTAATGAGGGATTGGACATTAAAAGAAGGGGGAGGGACATTTATGTGTTTCCTGGGCATGAGCAGGGATTTCTCTAGAATTCGGATCATGCCCATCTCTTCTCTATTTTTGGTCTGACATTTCCTGCCGTGGCTGCCGAGGGGTGAGACACTTAGTGTGGAAAGTGTGTGACGAAGAGGTTAGAGGGTCTTTAGCAGTCAACAGGCTGACATCTTGAATTTCACTGGGCTAGCTGGTCTGAGTTTGTGTTTGCAGGCCTTTCTGTCTTTGGTTTTTTTGAGTCAGAGTCTCACTCTGTCACCCAGGCTGGAGTGCCGTGGCATGCTCATGGCCAGTGAAACCTCGACCTGTTGAGTTCAGGTGACCCTTCTGCTTCAGTCTTTCAAGTAGCTGGAGCTACAGGCACATGCCACCACACCTGGCTGATTTTTTGATTTATTGTAGAGTTGAGGTCTTGCCATGTTGCCCAGGCTGGTCTCGAACCCCTGGGCTCAGGCAGTCCTCTTGCCTCTGCCTCCCGAAGTGCGGGGACTACGGGAGTGAGCCACCCTGCCTGGCTTCTTTCTGTCTCTTAAAGATAAGCAGAGTTTGGCTGGGGTAGAAATTCAGCTACGTCATGTAGGCAATACACTGGGTAGAAGCCACATTTGACTCTTGTTTCTCCTCTTATTTTCTGTAAATTCCTAAGAAATGTGTTTATGTCGATTCTTTAAAAGATTAGTTGTGTATGTTAACTTTTGGGTTTCACAGCAAAAGATAGAAATGCAGTCATCTCACAACCATATCCTTCCCCTGTCTCCTGCCAATTGTTCTTTCTCATCTCTCAATCCAGTTCTTTCTTATTTTAGTTAACGATGAGATATCCCCATTATTATTTAAGTCCACATGTTATGAAAATGTAATTATTGTATTACATAGGCCTAATTATTTACATTGGTAGGCCTAGATAAATATGATTCAAAATTGAGCTATATAATAACTATGTTTCTATTCTTGCACAAATCTTTATTTTTCCTTGAGCTTACGGGGGACGATTTTCGTTCTTGGCTTGCTTGATTTCTTTATACCTATCGCTAAGTCATCACAAACCCTCTGGCAGACTCGTGTCTTCTCTTTACGCTCAAGTGCTCTCTGCTCATCCCACTTTGTTGGTGAACCTTGTGTCTCTCCCGAAACCCTCTAACTTCTTGCCAATCGGATAGAGGCTTTTCCTTTCCTTCCTTCATTCAACACAATGAATCTCTGCTATAAATTAGACACTGTGCTATATTTTGGAAATAAAAAGGTGAGCAAGAGAGGTATGTCTGACTTTATGACGCTAATGGTCCAGTGAAGAAGAAAGTGTTAGGGATACATAAACAAACAAGGAACAGTTCTAATCAAAAATGACAACGGACCAAGCATCGTAAGGAAAACAACTAGAGACAAACACAGGAAAAATAACAGAGTGAGGAGTGCAGATTTCTTTTATAGGACATGGCTAGGCAGGCTGTCTCTGAAGACATTATTATCATTTTTTAACAGATAAGAGAAATGAAGTTCTGACAGGTTGTGTGGGAAGTGAACCCAACACAGTGAGACTGGGTGTACTTTTCTGCCCCTATTTTTCTTGGGGGGGGGTCAGAATCTCACTCTGTTGCCCAGACCGGAGTGCAGTGGCACACTCATGGCTACCACATTGTCGACCTGCTGGGCTCCGGCGACCCTTCCGCCTCAGCCTTCCAAGTGGCCAGAACTACAGGCGTGTGCTACCATGCCTGGCTAGTTTTTGATTTATTGTAGAGACGAGGTCTCGCCAGGTTGCCCGGGCGGGTCTTGAACCCGCGGGCTAAGGCAATCCACTCGCCTCGGCCTCCCACAGTGCTGGGATGATAGACTGAGCCACCGAGCCCGGCCTCTGTCCCTCTTTTAAACAACACCAGGAACCTATTTTGCTATCTCTATGTTAACCGAGCTGACACCAAGCGAAGGTAACTTAGATGCTCACTCTGGGAAATACCTGCCCCTGGAAGTAAAGACTATGAACTAACCTGGTGTGTCCCAAGGTGACATCTCTCCCATCAGGACTTGCTTCAAAACTTCTTACTTTCTGTGCCTGCCAATCCAAAGCCATTACATCATCAGTGCTTCCCAGTCTCAGCCAGGTCTTATCTCATAAGGTTGGCCTTAACCGCCCGGGCTAGGTCCTAATTTTCCAAATTGAGACGCTTTCAAGGGGCTGTCTTCATGTTGAAATAAACCTAATAGCCTTCGTTGTGCCAGTGGGCTCTGGGGCTGTCAACAGAGACAGCGACACGACATCAATCACAAAAAGAGTGTGTGGAGAGCCCAACGTCCCCCAGAACTGAGGGTGGGTCAAGTCTTCACATCTACCGTCAGATTCAGCCTCGCCCCAAGGGCCACAACTGCCTTCTAGGCTGCCCTGTTTTATTGTACCTTTCTCCCACCGTCCTTGAGGTCTCGATGCACGTTTTCCCAGTTCCTGAGCAGACTTTGATTTTAGCCTCCGCGGTCACTTAATTAGAACGAGTTGTAATATTCAGAATGCCTTTCTAGAGCATAAATCCTCTTACCAGAAGTTACGTACAGTAAAATTTCCTGGGATGAAATTCACATTTTATGGCCTCGTAATTGTGAGTTCTATGACGTAATTGCAACCGTCATTTCTTCAAATGAACCTTCTCTGCGGTACTGAAGGGTTTGCCGGGCTTGTCAGAAAACACAGACCGGCACAGCTGGCCGAGCGCAGTAGGAGTGAGCGGGAACTGGGGGACACAGCAGCCCAGGGCTCCGTCCGAGGGTGGCCAGCCTCCATTTGGCTCCAGCTTGTCAGATGCTGTGAGAGCCATGTACAGTCTCCACGCTCAAGTGTTTAATTTTGTTTTTGTGGTGTGGACAACTGGCAAATATTTGAAAACCATTTCTGCTGCCAAACAATCCTCAGTGGTGGAAGCCAGCCATGGGCTGCAAAGTCCCCCTTCTCAGTCAGACGCAAGGATGGTGTTTTCCACAGGGAACTCTTCATTCCTGATGCTCAGCCGTTCTCTTGGCATTTAAGCATTTCTCTTTTCTCTGAGTGAATTAGCATCCACCGTCCTTCAAGTCCTAGGTCAATTCCACTCCCTCTCTTTTTTTCTCTCCTGCTTCAATATACTCTTCTAGGATAAGATACATTTGTTTCCTGAAGACGGAATCTGTGCCTTTATCATGCACTACTTTTAACTTTTCGTTAGTGCTGCCAATGTTCTCAATTAAAGGTAAATCTTTCATGGAAAAGTATATTCGGAGATTCTTAGTCAGAACCCTCATCATGGAAAGATGTGGAAAGGTTGAGTAAATTTCCTAACATCAAATTAGTGGATGATGGCATCCAGGGGCTTTTTAAATTGCCTTGCGTGTAGTGGATCCTGGATACTCGTATGTTGATTTATTTTAAAATGTCTATCATTGTAAGGCCTTCTGTAGACTTCTGTTATCATATCCTAGCCTTTAAACACAAAATTCTAGATTCAGCAATGACATTTATGTTTTATAGGGTATAATCTATAAACTGCAATCTTCCTCTTAAAAAATGAATTATGTTTTCATTTCTCAAGAAAAAACTCTCCAAACCCAAAACAATGGTATGTGTTTGCATTCCACGTTAAGCCGAAGAAAATGATATGCAAATTGCTTTTGTTTATCACATGCAGCTGTGCCTCTGGTTGTTTTTAGAGGCAGTTTAAACTGGATTCACCATTCTTCCCTCAGAAATTTGAAGTTGCTTACCTATTCAAAATGTTGGTACTTCATTTTTTTTCATGTGAATGTTGGATAGTGGTAGATTTTTTAAAATTAGGAAATATTTTTGATGACAGGAAACACAATCATGTAGCAGATACCCAGATAAACACTACCCAGCTGTAGCGCAAATTAAGATTTTCAATATTTGCTCCAACCTGAAACATTTAAGTGGGCAGTGTCATCCTAACTGATACCATCCTGAAACATATAACGCGATTAACATGGAAATATCTGTCCTAATGTTTAGACACGAAAGGTTTTAAAATTCTCCATCTTTTAGGATCTAATGTGATTTTTCCTATGAAGTACATACTCCCTATTTCTTGACATATTATTGTCATTGTTTGTTGTAGACCTTATCTTATTTAATCTGTGTGTTTCCTTTCCTCTCCACATATTACTGTCATTTCTCTTCCTCTAGAGGTCACAAGGGTTGAATACAGATGACTAAATACTTTGCTACCTCACCATAAGATGGGATCTGCTTCTCCTCACCCTGACTCTGAGTTGGCCTGAGACCAACTGTGTGATTCCAACCATGATGAACGTGACGCTCTGTCAGCTTCGGGACTAGCCTTGAAGAGTGCTGGCAGTTTCTGTTTTTTTCTCGTGGTTTGCTTACCTTTATGGAGGAACTCTATCGACAGGCCCCGAAGACACAATGGAAGGGGAGAGATCCAGCCAAGACTTTGAAGGTCCGTGCTGAAGTATTGGACAAGTGAATGGAGAGTCTTAAGCACGGCAAACCAATTCAGCTACCGCGGTCATGGAACAAGTGACCTTTGAGGATGCCAAGGGAGCCAGGCATCACCTACTCCAGCCGTGCCTGAGTTCTTGACTCTGGAACTTGTGGGCCAAATGAACGATTGTGGTTGTT
Organism: Tarsius wallacei; assembly: GCA_963574415.1. Taxonomy (NCBI): domain Eukaryota; kingdom Metazoa; phylum Chordata; class Mammalia; order Primates; family Tarsiidae; genus Tarsius; species Tarsius wallacei. The sequence goes on from CAUYQG010042755.1 coordinate 26,874, forward strand.
TTGGCCACTAAGTTTTGGAATAGCTGGTGAATCACCAAAAGGTAACTGGAACAATACTTGTTCTATTGTGTTTAATTTGCATCTGTTTTATGTGTGTTCTTAGAAACTGTGGGGGCATTTTGTGTGCAGTTATTTTGATTTATTTAAATGTTATTGTGAAATAAATCTTGTTCTGTTTTCAACTAAACACAAAGTTTTGGAGACTCATCTGTGTCGCAATGTACACATCTATCTATTGCTTCTGTTTGTTGTGTCAATGTCAATGAATGTATTCATCCACACATTTTATCTGTTGATTTCTCACAGAGAGAGGCACCCAGGTTGCCTCTCAATCCCAGGAGATACTCATCATGCTTTGAAGAATATTCGGGAAAATCCCCATTCTCTCTTCAAGAGGGAAACTCTTTGGGTTCATAAGAGCAGAAGAAGTCTATTATCACTGATGCCCGTGTCGTCTTGACCTCAGCAATGCCTGATGCCTCTCCATCGTGGCTGTGCCAACACACCCTGCCACTAGCAAGGTTCGGCCATCTGGCCTCACCCGTCTCTCCAGGAACTGAAATTGCTCAAGTGTCTTATTTTTTCAGCATGATCGTTCACGATGAAGTCTATTTTTGAATATGCCTTTTTCTGATGACAATTAAGGCGGAACTGCACTTTTTGTGCATGGTAGCCTTTTGGCTTTCCTTGATCAGACGTCACCCGACCAACTGTTGTTGCGACCTTTTAGGGTTGGCGCCCTCTTCTCGTTAGTTTTCAGAAGTCTCTCGTGTATTGTAGAGATTAACATCTTGTCTGTTTGAGACATTACCAATATCCATTGTTTCGTTGGTCCAGTTGCAGTTTTCATGATGTTTCCCCTTAAGCAGATATCCATAATTTGGTCTAATTAAATTGTTTAATTACTTTCCTTATGTACTTTATTTATTTTTATGCTTAGTCCTAGGAGAAACACTTCTATTTTATTTTATTTATATTTTAGTTTCAAGATGTGGGGTACAATTCAGGGTTAGGTGTTCAAGTGGACCTTGCACAGGTAAAGTTTGGGCCTCCCTTTGGTCCTCACTTCGCCTGACTTGAGATCAGGCACCTTCTTTGATGTTGTGTCCCCACCCCCACCCTGGCGGTATCCCGCTACTACCAATCCCTTTCTTCTAGTATTGTCGTAAATGTTCAGGGTCTACTTATGAGTGAGAACATATGGTACTCTATTCTTTGTTTCTGTAATAGATCACTGAGTATTATAGACTCCTTTGTGGCTGTGTAATATTCTATCGGGTGTAGGTACTACATTTTTTTCTTCCAGTCCAGTTTCGATGGGCAGCATGGTTGGTTCCTTTTTTTTTTGCTATTGTGAACAGTGCTGCAATAAACATGCTTGTGCAGATATCTTTTTTGTAGGATGATTTTAGTTCCTTTCAGTAGGGCGGATTGCTGGGTCATATGGAAGGTCAATTTCTACTTGTTTTAGGAATCACCACACTGTCTTCCAAAGAGGTTGTACTAGTCTGCATTCCCACCAGCAGTGTAGAAGCGCTCCTTTTTCTCTGCATCCTCGCCAGCATCTGTTGTTGTTTGTCTTATTAACGAAGGCCATTCTTACTGGGGTCTGATGGTATCTCAGTGTGGTTTTGATTTGCATTTCGCTGATGATGAGTGAGGTTGAGCACTTTTTCATGTGTCTGTTGGCTGCTCGTATGTCTTCTTTTGAGAAGTGTCTATTCATGTCTTCTGCCTGCTTTTTAATGGCTCAAAGACCTAAATGTAAAACCTCAAACTATAAGAATCTTAGAAAATGGAGTCACTTTTACAGAAATCAGAGTAGGCAACCAATTCCTGATCAAAACCCCAGATGCCCATGCCATAAGAGATAAGATAGACAAGTGGGACCTCATCAATTTGAAAAGCTTCTGCAAAGCAAAAGAAACCATCAAGAGAGTGGGGAGACAGCCCACAGATCGGGAAAGTATTTGCCAACCGTATATCTGACAAAGGCCTCACATCCAGGATCTACAAGGAACTCAAACATGCCGAAAAGGAAAAAAATTTCCCTTATGTACTTTAAAAAATACCATTAGTCCTATTTTTCCCATTTTATTGAGATATAATTGACAACAGTTATTTATATTTAAGGTGTAAAACATGGTGTTCTGATAAACGGCTACACTGCGAAATGACTACCATAGTCAAGCTAATATCCTCACCTTATAGATTTGTGTGTGTGTGTGTGTGTGTGTGTGTGTGTGTGTTTGAGAGAGAGAGAGAGAGAGAGAGAGAGAGAGAACAGTCAAGATCCACTCTCTAAGAAAATTTCGAGCGTCCAAGATAGTATTATGAACTACAGGCACCACGCTGTATGTTGGAGCTCATTCTGATCTCATCCGTCCTGCCTAACCCAGACTTCCACGATTTGGCCAACATTTCCCCTCTCCCTACCACCCAGCCTGCCACCCAGAATGATGGTGTTCTGCTTCCATGAGTTGGCCTTTTTTAGCTTCTACCTAGAAGTGAGATCATGCAGCATTTGTCTTTCCGTGCCTGGCTTATCTCACTGAGTCCAGTGTCATCCAGATTCAGCCACGTTGTTGCAAATGATAGGATCACCTCCTTTTTAAAAGGCTGATTAAGCCTGGCTCGGTGGCTCAGCCTGTCATCCCGCGCCATGGGAGGCTGAGGTGAGTGGATGGCCTGAGCCTGCGGGTTCGAGACCCGCCTGGGCAACTTGGCGAGACCTCATCTCTACAATAAATCAAAAAATTAGCCGGGCGTGGTAGCGCGCGCCTGTAATTCCAGCTACTTGGAAGGCTGAGGTGGAAGGATCACTGGAGCCAGCAAGTCGAGGCTGCGGTGGCCGGGAGCGGCCACT
>CAUYQG010042761.1:0-22343 GCA_963574415.1 Tarsius wallacei
TCATCTCATGGTCTCCATTGCTTTTTATCATAACATTCTTTTTTTTATATAGCAATTTTATTTTTCTTATCAGAATAGGTGTTCATCCACGGGGTCTATGGGGCCTTGCCTTTACCATAGTTGCTTCCTTTTGCCGGAGCCGTGCCCTCGGCCAGCAATTCCCACTTCAGGTTCATCCAGTGGAGTTCTTCTATGGCTTACGGCCTCCCACAGTCATTGACTTTTTTTCCCTGAATGCCCTAGTTCTGACCTGAAGCCACGTGATTTTGGTAGGTCTCAGCTGGCTGTGGCCCATGGACAACATCTGGCCCATGGACAACATCAGACGACACTTGGGCAAGTGACAAGAAACTCAGTGTTGACTTTGCACTTTGTTCACTTGGGTGAAACGAAGGGTTACTTGATCTGTGAAATAAAGGAGCTTGGCCTAGTAAACTCCAGTTATTTCTGCTCTAAAACTCTGAATTACATATTTTATTTGGGAATGTTAAGTACCTATCTACTTAGGCAGGGCAGCAGTCATCTCTAAACAATTTGCTCCAAGCCTCCATTCGTACTAAACCACCTTTTCTTCCCCGAGACACGCTACCCCGAGACACTCTGGGCCTTAGTATTCGATGTTCCCTTTAGTGGAATGTCCTGCCTCCCTTCTGGGCGCCTGACAAAATCCTGCTCCTCTTAAGGGCCAGCTTGTATGTGACCAGCTTGTAGAGCCTCCTAGGTTTTTCAGCAGATGTTAGTGTCCCCTGACCTTTCACCAGTTCTTGGAGTCTTGGCAGCTGTAGAGCTTGTAGAAAGGAACTGACTCTGTGTCTGGGCACTCCAGAGTCTCTCCTGAAGCCACCTGTTATTCTCTTGAATCCATTGCTCCATCTAGCTTGGCTGAGCTTTGAATTCTGCTTCTGCTTGATTTTTACCTCTCTGCCCTTCAATGTCCTGATATGTTAGAGATGTCTTTGGATGCTACTTTCAGTTCCCTTTTGTTCCTGACCCCTAAGAGCCCTTTCTCTCACCTTACTTCAACACCCTTCTTCAACTCTTGAAATAACAAGCTCAGCCACAGACCAAGCTCCCCACCTGTTCAAGATGGGAGTACTTGAAAGAGTTTGGCAATACCTCAGGATAGAGACTATTCTTTCATCTGTGTCCTCAGTGCCTATAATCATGCCTGGAACATAGAGATACTCAGTGGATGTTTGTTGAATGAATGAATAAATAAGTGTATAAGATGAGGAGAGCTCACCCACCTGAATATCCAACGTATAGGCCATGGGCGAAATGCAAGCTCTCACCTCTTGAGTGCTGGTCATTGACTTTGGATTTTACCCTTAAAGATTGATGATCCTCAGCCTTTCTTAGGCCTCAAGAAGGATTCGAAAAGACTGGATATTCTTACCAACAAAATAATGCACAGCATCTAAACATTTACATAGAATGTCAGTGCCTTCACAAAACCCTTGAAGCAATCCACAAAAGCTGGATAAAGAACCCCTGTTCTACCTGATGGGGGAGCACAAATGGCATGATCAAGACAGAGTTTGAAGGAGGTGTTTAGGATAGACTTGGGGGCTTGGAATTAAAGAGTCAGGAAATCCGGATACAAGAGGGAGAGAGGCTAAGTTAGAGTGTGAGCTAGTGTGGATGAAAGAAGTGGACAGAGAGGCTGGGTATGGTGACTCATGCCTGTAATCCCAGCACTTTGGGAGGCAGAGGTGAGAGGATTGCCTGAACCCAGGGGTTTGAGACCAGTCTGGGCAACTTGGCAAGGCCTTGTCTGTACAATTAAAAAAAAATCAACTGTGCATGGTGGCATGCACCTATGTTTCCAGCTCCTTGGAAGGCTGAAGCAGAAGGATCACCTGAACCCAGCAAGTTGAGGCGGTGGAGGCCATGAGCATGACACTGCAGCTGGTCGAGAGAGTGAGACTCTGACTCAAAGAAAAAAAAAAAAAAAGAAACGGGCAGAGAGAAGAGATATTGGAAAGAAAGAAGAGAGAGCTTGATAATCAGATGCATGGAGGAACTGACTGATAATTCTCCTGTGCTCTTGAAATAAGATCCAAGATGTGATAGTTGACACAAGAACCATCAACTGTTTTTAAAGAGCAACACTGCCACATATAAAACAAATTAAGATTTCCAAATCTATTGACTGGTGTATTGGGAACAGTAAGTCTGCATGCCTACATGTCCACTGGCCTTGACACTGTGGATTTAAGAATTCAGTGGGAGGGGCAGACATAGGAGGAAAGGGTATTTGACGACAGGGCAGAATTGCAGAACTGGTGTTTTCCCCCTCCTCCCTCGATCTCACTCTCTTTTATTTTCTTCCTCTTTTTAGTATAAAGCAGAGCATACTTTTCTGTGAATACTTTTTTCAAGTTTTTTTTTTTCTCAAATGCTGTATGTCTTTTTCTTTTATTTGCTCAATTCAAACTAAATGCCTTCCCAAAAAACTTCTGTTGAGTTCAGTTTGGGAGTTCTCTCATACTTCAGGAATCCCAGTCTGAATTACAATGGCACAGAGCATGAATGACTCTGTCTAGAGTTGCATTAAAGGTGTGTAAGATTTAGAAGATATCCGGCTTAGCATAAATTAAGAATAGGCAATACATGTTGGCCACGAGGATAAAGCTGAATAAATTTAAGTGTACAGGAGAAGATTAATACAAGCTCAAGCCGGGCTCGGTGGCTCAGCCTGTGATCCCGCGCCTTGGGAGGCTGAGGTGAGTGGATTGCTTGAGCCCGCGGGTTCAAGACCCACCTGGGCAACTTGGCGAGACCTCATCTGTACAATAAATCAAAAAATTAGCCGGGCGTGGTAGTGCACGCCTGTAGTTCCAGCTACTTGGAAAGCTGAGGTGGAAGGATGGCTGGAACCCAGCAGGTCGAGGCTGCAGTGGCCGGGAGCGGCCACTGCACTCCAGTCTGGGCGACAGAGTGAGACTCCAACTCAAAAAAACAAAAACAAAAACAAAACAAAACAAAAAATACAAGCTCAGTCATCTGGAAATCCCCTTGATTGCACTTCTATCAGAGGGTGGGCAGAAGGGGTCCATTTGTTACTGTTAGGTTTTCTGTGACTTTTACTAATTTCCCCCTTTATTTTTTGTGTCTCCTGACTTTCCTTTGCTTTTGTCTCTGAGCAAATATCTCTCTCAGGACTGCGTTCTGCATTGTGTCCTTAACCTCAGTCTCTCACTTCTCCTCCTGTGAACAGTCTGTGAAGGCCCTCCTCCTTGCATTGCTGATTTCTTTTTGCACTGGTTCCGTCTCACCAACCTGGAGGCACGCACCCACAAGTCAGTTCCTCTTTCCTGCAGTGGCCCCTCTGTCTTCTTCCTCTCTCTGGTTGGATGTCTCCATGGGACTTGCTCTTTTGCCTCCTTGCCTCACCTCCTAGCCAATCTCTGTGTCAGCTGGGAGGGGATCAACCGTGTGTGATAAGTAACTGCTGAACTCTCAGAGGTTTGAGAGACAGAGGTGCTCACCCCTACCCTAGCAGTTGGGTGCAGGCTGGACGACTCCACTTCATCAAGGCTTCCCTCCAGTAGCAACCCAGGGCCCAGCATGGCCACACAGTACTTGAGTCCTTTGTTTTCAATCCGACGGCCACAGGAGAGAGTGTTCATGTGGAGGACACACTTGATTGTCACTACCTCTGTCCCCTCATATCCTGCTGGTGAGAACGAGTTCCATTTTCCACCTCGATGCTCGGGGTCTGAGACTTATAGAGTGGTACATGGATATTTAAGGAGTACCACTGGTGGTGTCTTGGCCACTGTCTCCAGCGTTCCATATCACATTTCTGTTTCCACTTCTTTGAAGGAGTGAAAGAACAGACCCCTGCCAGGTGCCTCCATTCCCTTCAGACTGCAGCAGGCCAGGGCTTTGAAGGTGAGGACAAGAATACTAAATTCAATACTGATAAGATTGAAGATATTACACTAGCCTAGATTGAACTGGATTTTTTAATATTCAAAATGACCAAAAAGCTATGAGATCTGCCCAAGATATTAAAGGCCAGCAAAGGGAGATTTGACAAAGTATACTGGAAAGCAGTGATTGAAAAAATAAAAAAATAAAAATATTTTATGTTTGCATTTTAATTGGGTCCAAGATTGTTGAAAATGAAACCTGTGTTTAGAGAATACTTTTATTAGATATAAATGAAAATATGCAACATTACATTGTTAAGTTTAAGTTACACAAGGAAACAAAAACGAATAAAGTGATTCTTTCATCTTTAAATGAGTTTAAAGAATGCTTTTACTTCAGTTTAGATAATAGAAAAGGAACTTAATCACATGTTAAGTTAAATTCAATGATAGCGCTTGCAGTGCGTGTGAATCAGTCCTAATAATAAAGTACATTACATCTAAATAAACTAAATGCCTTTTAATGTACTCTCAATGACCTCCTGGGTGGAGTTTTCAAATTCTCATCTATGCTTACTTCTAGGGACTTGAGGGTGAATTATGATTCAAAGATAGAGTTCGTTGATAAGGTACGTCTGTGGATAATTAAAAATAATTTTCCTTTATGAAAAACATTCTTTAGGTATGAAGAAAGAATGTCTCAGCTAATGTTCAGGGGACTGAAAAGGACCTGATTCTTCATCTCAACTCTCTTCATCTCAACACTTCTTCTTTCACGGCTTTTGGAATTCTGCCTTGTTTTTAAAGACCTCAAGAGAAAAAGATTTTATGTCCCAAGTTTAACCATCCTTCCTGCCAAAACTAAACCTATATGTTATTAATCATACTGAATATTCTTCATTATGTATTCTTTTTAAAAATTTTAAAATTATTTAATAGAGATGGGGTTTTGCTAACTTATCCAGGCTGGTTTTGAACTCCCAGCCTCAAGTGATCTTCCTGCCTTAGCATCACAAAGTGCTGGGATTATGGGTGTGAATTACCATGCCCTACCCATTATATAGCTCTTAAAGCTAAGGCTAGTGCATTTTTATAATCTCTCTTACTTATTTCTAGAAATTATTTATACATCAATCATTTAAAAATCTCTTTTCCCTTCTGGAAGACACAGGCTTTATTTGTTATGAAATAGCAAATTGTTGAGATCTAAAATACTATCTGGATTGAGAAGATATTTATCATATAATTTAACTTTGAAAGAATCCTGCAAGAATATTTATGGCACCATCTAATCTTACAGAGCTTGAAGAACTCTGAAAGTTCACTTGGTTAGTGACAGAGCTGGGAATCAACTGATTTCAATGTCAGTGCTCTGTGTTTTACATTGTAATTACTCCATTGTGTACACCTCTTTATGTACATAGAGTTGATGGAAAGGCTGACATAGGGTCTAAACAAGTGAGATTAATAGCAATAACTAGAAACTACTATGGTCAAATGACTTAGAGGGTACAGACAAAGTAAAATTCAAATTATTGTTTATAATTATACACTAATTTGCTTATTTGATTGATATCTGTCTTACCCACTAAATTATAAGCTTCAACAAAGCATTAATTACATTTTAAATTATATCTTGATAACAGTCATACAATCATTCTTTTAAAAAGAGATATTTAATTTGTCAGCTTATAATTTATTTATTTATTTATTTTGAGTTGGAGTCTCACTCTTCGCCCAGACTGGAGTGCAGTGGCCACTCCCGGCCACTGCAGCCTCCACTCGCTGGGTTCTGGCGATCCTTCAGCCTCAGCCTTCTCAGTAGCTGGAACTACAGGCGCGCGCTGCCACGCCCGGCTAATTTTTTGATTTATTGTAGAGATGAGGTCTCGCCAAGTTGCCCAGGTTGGTCTTGAACCCACGGGCTCAGGCAATCCACTCACCTCAGCCTCCCAAGGCGCGGGATTACAGGCTGAGCCACCGAGCCCGGCTTATAATTTATTTTTAAGTATTTCTTTTAAGAAGTGTCAATGTATTGGCAATTTCACAATTAATTTTCAAGATCTGAATTTTGTTAATTATAAAAAATATTTTTCATAAAGTTGTCCTTTAAAGTAATTACTGAGCTTTTTAATATATATCTAAATGTCATCAGAAGAGCAGCATTTGTATATGTTCTTGAATTTCTGATAACGTTCTAAAGGCTATTTTAACTGTAATACTTGTTAAGTACCTTACTTTTAAGTAGACAAGTGGATCAAGGAGACGTCTTACAAATTGAGAGTAAGCATTGATGAAGATGTCTATTGATGTATTACAATGGTGGGTCATTCAATCTACAATTGGTCCAGTTCTAAAGTTTAAGAATAACTGAAGAATATTACCCCAAATGAATTGTAGGTCTTTTGTTTTCTTAATTTGACTTTCTTTATTTTAAAATATAAAAGAATATATGAATGTGTTCTCATTAAACAAAAGTTAACGAAACACAACTATAGAACAGAAACTAAATTCTTCCTTAATAATTGTATTAGTAATTTTGTATTTGGCCAGAACAAAGTACCATAGACTGGATGGCTTAAACAACAGAAATGAATATTTTCCTTCACAATTCTAAAGGCTAAAACGTCTGAAATTCGGGTTCCAGCAGACTCAGGTTCTGTGAAGGCTCTCAGCTGCCTTCTTGCTGTGTTCTCTCAGAGGGAAACACAGCATGACCTCTAGTGTCTCTTTTTATAAGGATACTGACCGCATCATGAGGGCCTCACCCTCATAGCTTCATATAAATCTAATTACCTTTCAAAGGCCCCACCTCCAAATACCATCCCAATTGAGGGTTGGGTCTTAGCATGTGAATTTTTGGAGAGACAATTCTGTTCATAGCAATAATGCTGATGGATATCTGTACAGTGCACGTTAATTTGAATAATGCATATTGTGTGCCAAAATCTGTGTGTCACAACACACACACACACACACACACACACACACACACACACACACACACTTCACAGGTGAGGAAATGGGAGCTCTAGAGAAAGCACATGCTAGTAAGTGGCAGAGCCAAGACTTAAACTTGGGTTCGGCAACAAAGTCCATGCTCTTAAAAACTACTCCATAAAGCTTCCAAAACCTTTACCCTTTTCTTAGAGCCATCCTCAGAGGTAGCACTGCCAACAAGTGGTGTGCCTTCTTCTAGAGATCATCTAGAGACCATTTCTTTTGCTTTATTTTTTTGATCACTCAATTCACTGGGAGAGTGATGCTGTAGTGGGTGGCACAGAAAACAGATTATGCAGAGCCTTCTGACTGCACCCTCCTCATGTGCATCTCACTCTACTGCCTTGTGACTGCTACCAGCCCTTCAGATTTCAGCCAGGTTTCACTCATCACGAAAGCCTCTCTAGATTTCCATCTCTTATTCTAAAAAAGGAAGGAAACGAGATCCAAGAGGTCAACTGATTGCCTCCAGAGAGGATTCCCAGCCCCTTGGTGTTGGAACTGGGACCAGAATTCGGGCCCTCTGATTCAGCCAAGGGCTCCTTTTGCACACCTCCTTGATTTTCTGGAGTTCAAACTCACCACCTGTTACTCAAGGGAGAAACTCACAAGAGTATTACAATCTTGTAGTTTGCTCAGTTTTGGAGAAGTGCATTTAAATATTGAATCTATTAACTGAATATTCTAAAAAGAGCCACAGATAACAGGCCTTTCCAGCTTTCAACACACAGCACAAAATAAATTTTCAAAATTCCTTCAGTGAAAGACAAAGTCATTTAAGATGATCTTTTGATTATAATTTACATGAAGGTATGGGATTATTATTACTGTCTATTAGAAAGACAGAGAGGATCAAATCCTTTTAATAATCTTAATCTGTATAAGTAAATATGCAGTAGTTGCTCATTGCTGCCATAACAAATAATCACAAACTTTGTTGCTTAAAGTAATACAAACGTATTTTTTCATGGTTATATAGGTCAGAAGTCTGGTAGGCTTAGCTGGTTTTTTTCCCCTGGGCACTGCAAGGCTGAAGTCGAGGTGTTGGCGCACCTGGGATCTCACCTGGAAGCTCTGAGGGAGAATCCCTTTCCAGACTCCTTCAGGATGCTGACAGAATACCATTCCCTGCAACTGTAGGCTGAGATCTCCATTGCCTTGTTGGTTGTTGTCTGAGTTGGGTGTTGTCTGCTTCCAGAAGCTGCCTGCTTTTCCTGGAGTGTGGTCCCTTTTCTCCATATTTAAAGCCAGCTATGGTAGGTCTAGTCCTCTCTTGCTTGGAATCTTTCTGAATCATTTTTCTCACTATTCTGTCTTCTTTTTGGCTGCATCTCTCTGGTTAACTTTTCTGCTTTTCTCTCCTACTTTTAAAGACTTAAATGACTATAACAGGTCCCTGAATAATCCAGGATCATATCCCTATTTTAACATCCATCCAGAATTAATCATATCCCTATTTTAACATCCATAGCTGTAATCACATTGGTGAAGTCCCTTCCTTTTTGCCATTTAAAGTAACATTGTTCTGGAATTTAGAATGTGGAAGTATTGGGGAGGGGATGGGTATTATGCTGACCACAGTCCACCTTCTTTCTCTTAAAGATTCATGTCCTTTTTATATACAAAATACATTTATCTCATCCCAAGATCCCCAAAGGTCTCTGCCCATTATAACATTATTTTTAAATTCAAATCCTCATCTAAATCTCATCAATTCTAAAGTCCCTAATCTAATCACCTAAATAGTCTAAATTATGTATAGGTGAGACTTTGAGTATAATCCTCTCTGGAACATGGTTCCTCTCCACCTTTGGACCTGTAAAACTACAGAAACAAATTATTAGCTCCAAACACACAGTGTTGTGAGAGGCACAGGATAATACTTGTAGACATTCTGGCTCAAAAAGGGAGGAAACAGAAGGATAAAAGGAGTTGCTGGTTCCAAGCAGTTTTGAAATCCAGCCAAGCAAGCTCCAGTAGATTTCAAATCCTGGGGAAAAAAATCCTCTGTGGTTCAGGCTTCACCCTCTGGGCTTCGGATTCTCCCCTGTGAGTCATGCTTTCTTATTCAGGAAAGCAGCACATTTTTGCAACAGGGTAGCTTTATCAGCATGTGTCAGTCCATTCAAGCTGCTGTAAGAAAAATAGCATTCATTAGGTGGCTTATGTACAAGAGAGATTTACTTCTCACAGTTCCAGAAGCTGCTAAGACCAAGATCAAGGCACTGGCAAATTTGGTGTCTGTAAGGGGCCCATTTCTCAAAGATGGCACCTTCTTGCTGTGCCCTCACATAGTGGGAGGGCTGGGCAACTCTGAGGCCTCTTTTATAAGGCACTAATCCCATTTCTGAGGCTCTGCCCTCATGACCTAACCATATTGCCAAAGAACCACTTCCTACCACCGTTACCTTGAGGGCTAGGGTTTCAGCCTATATATTTTGAGGGGACACACGTATTCTGATCATAGAAGCCTGTTTTCTGCAGCTAGAATTTTGATGGACTGACAGCCTTTAAAAAATTTGTACTCTCTAGTTGGCGGTATTTCTACTGCCTTAATGTTCTCAAGAATGTTATAAACCTCCCACGTCATGGGGATCCACCTTATACAACTCTTCTGTAGATTATCCTATCTCTACGGATGACTTCTGTCTGAAGGCTGAGGAGATCAATGAGTCACATCTTTAATCTCTTCAAGTAGTCTTTTGTGTGACTAAATATTATGACCTTCTGAGTTTTCTAAAGTATTAGCAAAAGGTTTCAGACACACCCTGGACTCTTTCTCTGAAACATGCCTTCCTGACAGCGAATCTCATAATTTTAATCTTTTTCTATATACACAGTCATAGAATTTCTAAAATGACTAAGTGCTGTTTTCTGTTTAGCAGCTCCTCTCTCAATTTCTCTTTCTCATCTTGTGTGTGTGTTTTTTTTTAGTTGCCACCCAGGCTGGAGGGCAATGGCATGCTCTTGGCCACCACAGCCTCGACCTGCTGGGCTCCTGTGATCCTTCCGCCTCAGCCTCCCAAGTAGCTGGAACTACAGGCCTGCGCTACCATGCTCAGCTAATTTTTTAATTTATTGTAGAGATGAGGTCTCGCCAAGTTACCCAGGAGGGTCTCGAACCTGCGGGCTCAGGCACTCCTCTCGCCTTGGCCTCCCAAATTGCTGGGATTGCAGGCTGAGCCACCGAGCCCAGCCTCATCTTGCATTTTACTATAAGCAGCAGGAAAAACTGGGCCACATCTTCAACAAGCTGTTGGAAATTTCCTCAGCGAAATGACCCACTTTGTCACCTACGGGTTCTGCTTTCACTATAACTGCAGGGCACTAGGGCTCTAAGCTTCTAGCCCCTCCACAACAAGCATTCTCTATCTATGTCTCTTAGCTTCCTGACCCTAGGTAAATGAGATTCTTCTTCCACATCTCTAAGCTTCTTGTTAAGTAACAAGCCTTCTCTTTCCACATCTCTTATCTTCCTGCTTCTATGTAACAAGGATTCTCCTTCCACATCCCTAAGCTTCCTGTCCCTACAGAACAAGTATTCTTTTGCATCTCTAAGCCCCTCTAGGTAACAAGTGTTCTCCTTCCAAATCTCTAAGCTTCTTGTCCCTAGGTAGCAAAGGCTCTCCTTTCATGTCTCTAGGCTTTCTGCCCCTCAGTAACAAACCTTCTTTCATGTGTCTAAGCTTCCTGTCCTGTGAAACAAGGGCTTTCCTTCCACATCTCTAGGCTTCCTGCCACTATGTAACAATGTTTTTCTGTGCACATCTCTGAGCTTTCTGTCCCTAGGTAACAAGGGGTCTCCTTCCATATCTCTGAGTTTCCTGCCTATGGGTAACAATGGTTTTTCTTCCATGTCTCCAAACTTTCTGCCCCTAGGTAACAAGCGTTCTCCTTCCATGTCTCTAAGTTTCCCGTCCCCATGTAACAAGGGTTCTTCTTTCACGTCTTTAAGCTTCTTGGCCCTAGGTAACGTGTTCTTTGTCTACATTTCTAAACTTTCTTCTGTGTAACAAAGATTCTCCTCCCATGTCTTTAAGCTTCCTGCTTCTAAGTATCAAGGATTGTCCTTGTACATCTCTAGGCTTCCTGCCCTTAGGGAACAAGGGTTCTTCTTTCATGTCTAAGCTTCCTGCCCTCGGTAACAAGGGTTATTTTTCCATGTCCCTAAGATTTCTGCTTCTATGTTACAAGGATTCTCCTTTCATGTCTCTAAGCTTTCTGATCCTGGGTAACAAGGATTCTTCTTCCATATCTCTAAGCTTCTGCTTCTATATAACAAGGATTCTCCTTCCACATCTCTAAGCTTCTTGCCCTATGTAACAAGGATTCTCCTGTCTGCAATTTCCAATATGAAGTTTTTCATTTTCTGCTCAGATCTCCCCAGAAGCATCTTCCAAGATCATGTTTCTACTTATAGCCTGTTCAAGGTAATCTAGGCTGCTTCCATCACAATCCTCAACATTCTTCGTATCACCACCTGCTGCTTGATTTCAAAGTCATTTTTACATGTTCAGGTAGGTATTTGCTATAGAGTACCTGCTCCGAGTAACAGAATCAGTATTGTTTTTGATTGCTGCTTTACTGTAAATTAGCACCAACAACAGATTTATTATTTCACAGTCATGTGGATAAGAAGCCTGGCAGTTTTCATTGGTTTCGCTTCCTTGTGTGCTACAGGTGGAAGTCAAGGTGTTGGATGACCTTGATCTTGTCTGGAGGCTGGGGGTGGGGTAGGGGAGGATTCAGCTCCAGGCTCATTCCAGTTCTTGATGGAATTCAGTTCCATATGTGTGCAGGATGGACATTTTTGTTCCTTACTGTTTGTGGCAGGGTTGCTCTCAGCCTCGAACTTCCTGCATTCCTGGGCCTAGAACCCGTTTATCTGCCAAGCTGGCAGAGGCGGGTCAAGTCCTTCCCAGGCTTGAATCTTTCTGACTCCTTTTCTGTCTCAACTCCTCTGCCTGCCTTGTCTTCTGCTGTTCTCTGACTTACTCCAGCTGGAGGAGATTCTCTGCTTTTAAGTGCTCATGTGATTGGATTGGGTCCACCTTGATAGCCCAGGAAACCTCCTTATTTTTGGATCCATAACCTTCATCACATTTCCAGGTCTCTTTTGATGTGTTATACAGTATTCACATGTTCTGGAGATGAAGGTGTGAAAATCTTTGGGGGATCATGAATCTGCCTACTGCAGAATATTATCCCACAGATCTATATAGTCATGGCTAACACAGGATGGGGGTGGTGGTGGAAATTGGTGAGAAGAGAACCCCTAGGAGCCAGAGGAAGTTGGGAAGCCTTAGTAATTTGTGGTCCTTGGGTTTCAGAGTAATGACATAGGCTAGTGGCTGGAGTTCTCTGCACTGCTTAGCAGCCTCAAAAATCCAGAGAGGTCTTTCCTGCTTGAATAGTGAACATCAGGAAGATAAATTTAGACAGCAAAGAAGCTCATGTAAGAAAAAATTCACTGTGTTTAGTCATGATGAGTGAGTCTGATGAGTCTGACTGTGTGGGAACAGAGGTGACTCCCTCTCCACCCTGAGGCTCCATCAGAGAGCGAACAAGGGCATCATACTGAGATAGGCTGCAATGTTTACACAACGGCCTTCTGCATCTTGAAGAACGTGCAGGAATCTCCTTAGGGACCGACCATTTCCATCTGCAGGAATTTAAATTACCACGCAATGTAATATTTAAACTGCTTTTACTAGAAAATTAATCAAAGAACCTCATTCATTTCAGTTTGCTTTTCTGTGGTGTTAGCTCATAAGGACAGAGAGAGATGAGACATTATATTGAGTTTAGACTTAAATCAAGGTTACAAGCCTCTCCTAGGTGTATATACTGACATTAGTGTGCTAATCATCATTTTCCTAACCTGATGGCTTGCTTTCTAAAAGGAATTCTTTCCAAATACCTTCCACAGAAGGAAATAAAAGTAATTTAGAATTTGAAACAAGTCAGTATCTAGTGGTTCACGCAACATGTTTAACTAGGAAGCTAAATCTTAAAGAAAAAATTATCAAGAATTGGCCTTAGGCCATGGTAATAATTGAAAGGTTTCTTTTGTTTTCTTTTCATTTTGTTTTTGGTGGTATAAGATCATGGCCAGATAGTTTTTTTCTGATTATTTTCTTATGTTTTTTTCTCCTTGTTAAGCTGTGTGTGTGTGTGTGTGTGTGTGTGTGTGTGTGTGTGTATGAGAGAGAGAGAGAGAGAGAGAGAGCTGGCCATTTTTTCTATTCATGTCTTTCCTAAAGATGTCGTGCTTAATGCTTGTTTGTGCTGGTACTTACTCTATGGAGCATTGTATTTGAACTCCACCCCTGAGCACTATTTATTTTTACACGGAAGTGACTTTTCTTCATTATGCCTGGTTGTCTGGGGCAGTGTGGAATGATTTGGGGAGTGGGGGAGAGTGTGCCTCCCAGCTTACCTAAATGAATGCTGTTTAATTTTCTTATTAAACAGGGGGTGGCATATCCACATTTCCAATTCTAGGTCATGACATCTGGGCCCATACTCCAAGGTGAAGGCCCTGGCTTCAGAGACTGAAGGCCATGAACACTGGTCAGAGCATGGTGGTCAGTCTCACTGGTGCCACATGCCTTCTTAGCCAGTAGCAGGGGTCTCTTTGGTTAGTGTCCCTCTGTCACGTCAACCCACAGGCCCACCTTCCCAGATGGCAGGTATCAGGGAAGACTCAAGAGCACCAGAAGGTAACAATAAACATATTAAAGTTGCTTGTGGATGGATGTGAGCGCTGACCATTTCTCACAGGTGCCTTGCCATGGAGTCACTCCTACCAACTTCAGTCACTTCTATTAATCACACGAGTGTTTTCTGTGAGTGGGCTTTCTTTGGGGGAAGGAGTTGGACACTGATAAAAAGTTTGCATTTTTGTTGAAATGGATGCCTAGTAAAGGAAAGGCACATTCGTGCGTGACGAAATCAGCAAGGTCCTAGGATGGGCATTGACGTGCGCAGACCAGGGCAATTTTATCAACTCAAGTATATACCATCTGAGTTACACATGCTAGCATAATACAGGGTTTAAATGTCACCATCACAACCCTTCTCCTCAGATACTGGCGTGAGTTGAAAGTCCAGGTCTACAGAAGCGTTATCCCTCGTGAAAGCACATGTGTAATCTGGGCCCTCCTGGACCAACAGTTCCAGACAATCCAATTTGTAAGGAGTTGGGAAAGTCAGATCCAGATCATCCTGCTGTCTCTACATCAAATCCAACCCTCATACTATTTCTTCCCTTTCTTCTTTTTTCGAATGCCCTACTCTTACCCCAGGCTGTACTTGTAAACTATACAAAGCCGTATTTCTTCTCTGCCAGAGGTGAACTCTTAGTCAGGACTGTTGCTCATTCAGAGGGCCTGTGGCGGGCAGCCTTGGTGGGGTCCAGCTGCACTTTGATAAACCTTTGATATCGCATGGGCAGTTTAGTACAGCACATTCCAGAAACTTTGCAGCTCTAACCCTGAAAGTTTGCCTTCCTTTCAGGCGTGTGCACAGACATCCGGGAGCAAGGGGCCTGCTGCTTGTTGGCTCTGAGGCAATGGTACTAGGGAAACAGTTTTAAATACAAAGGCGGTTCTGAGTTTTTCGTTTCTCATTGAAATAGAAACTTTCGCTTCTTGCCCTGACCTACTTAAACTTTACCCTAGCAGACATTGCTGGAAGAACAAGGACTTCCCTTGTCTGCTGTTGAGATGCCAGAGAGTGATGAGAAGAGCACACTGGGGCCATTTATGACATGAGGGGGTTTGAGCTACAGCAACAGCAGCGCGGTTCAGACTTTCCAGACCGCATGAATTTCTGCACATTTGCAGAAACATTTTCTAATGTGTTATTTTAAAAATCCTCCAAATTCTTAGATTCTAGATGTTTTATCATTTGAGATACAAATAGAAAAGGAGTTAATATGTATGTGGGAGTTACTAATTTATTTGAATTTCGCATTAAGAAATCTTTTGAAATGTGTAAGATTGTGGCTATAAATATGCTGTTTTTAGAGCTGTGTATGTCACGGATTGGCTCTGCACATCTTGAAATAGTTGGAAACAGGATTTCCTGCAGTGATATACTTGTTCTATCTAACTTTCCTGTGCTACCAGGTCCTGAAAATAAGGAGAGAGTAAGACCATAATAAGATAATGATAAGATAAATAAATAGTCTTATAGGTTTTTCTTTCATTTTCTTTTCTAATAGGACTGCAACAGAGATAAAGAAAACTTGACAGGTCATGTTAAGATGAATCCCATGTGTTCTATAAATCTTGATGGAATCACTCTGGGTTTTAAAAGACAAATGTTGGTGAACAAATTTGATTTGACTCAATATTATTGGCTCACTTAGTATAAATCATTACGGCACTTCACCTTGTCTTGTATCTCCTGCAAGTTGCAAAAATTTAACTTGTTAAAATCTTGTTTTAATAGTAATTGAATACTGACATCTAACATATATGAGTGCTTTCATGTTTTGGCATATGCTAAGCAATTTAACATATTATTTCACTTAATTCTCACAGCAACTTCATACAATAGTATTACCTATTAATACTATTATAGATATATACTAATATATATGCTAATATAATAGTATTGGTTCTGACCTTGACCATATGGTTAGTACATTGAATAAGTGGGATATAATAACAATTGCTAATAATGTAACACACTGAACTTGACATCAATCCAACAACAGAAGAGAGAAGAATAGCAAAGCCGTGAAACCAGAGTTTTAATCTTGTCAGTTTGACTCCAACTCTATGAGTATGAAGCCATAAGGTTGTGTTGTTCAAAATAGCAGCCACTAGCCATATGTCACAATTTAAATTGAAATTAGTTAACATTGAAATGTTTAGCTCTTCCGTTACTAGCTATATTCAAGTGCTCCATGCCCATATGCAGCGAGTAACTTCCACAGTGGATGGCACAGACTACAGTGTATCACAGATTACAACCATGGAAAGTTGTATTGAATAGCACTACTCTAGTTATTTGAGTGTCTTGTGGAAATTTCAGTGGAATAATATGAACTCCAGGGAGAAATTTGGGAAACACTTACATTTTATTGCCCACACATGAACTGATCATCATTTGGGTTAGATTTATTTTACTGATGGCTTGTCTCATTAATTTCATTTTTATTATTTCTATCATAAATTCTGAGGGAGTCCTTAAGTTGTCCCTGAATTCTGGGTCTTCTGCTTATTTTAGATCTGTGACTCCTTTTGCATGGGCTATGACTCCTAATAACTTTCCATTTGGGGAGAGTAAGAGGTTAAAATATTTTTAAGGTGACAAAAGATATAAGAGAGCATTAAAAATCTACCCTAAAAATGGATCCTACCAGTAAATTTACAGGTTTCTCTGTCAAGGAGAATAATGCTATTTAAATAAACCAGTTCCCCCATGTTGTATTCACACTATTGTTTAGCCATTTGAAACATAACCTTGTCTTTTCTAAAAGATATATGCTGCTCTATTTTGATGCTCTATCAAGAAGAAAAGAATCAAGAGTTTTCTTAGTTTAATTATCTATTTCCATGTACAGATGGTCCCTGACATACAACGGTTCCATTTTTCAAATTTATGATGGTATGAAAATGATATGCATTCATTAGAAAACATATCTTGACTGCTCATGCAACCATTCTTTTTTCACTTTCGGTGCAGTATTCAATAAATTACATGAGATATTCAATACTTTATTATAAAATAGGTTTTGTGTTAGATGATTTTGCCTCATTTTAGGCTAATGTCAGTGTTCAGAGCATGTTTAAGTTAGGCTAGGCTAAGTTAGTAGGTCAGGCATATTAAATATGTTTTCGACTTAGTATATTTTCAGCTTATGGTGGTTTTATCAGGATGTAGTCACTTCATAAGTCGAGAAGCATCTATATATCTAAGTTGGAGTCTATGTTCTTCATTTCTTGACTTTAAAAATAATTAAACAGAAGGAGAAAATGCGGCTTATTATCGCAATGTTGACATTGTGGGTACCTGCTGGATTAATTCCAGTTTATGAAGGTGTTCTGAATGATAATTTCAGAATTGAGTGGATGTGTTTCAGACAGAGACCTGTTTCCATAGTAACATATTGGGTTTACCGACTGAAAGACTATTCCAAACAGCATGAACTAAAATTGCATATGCATGCGATGAGTTCCCTTCTTCCCCAGAAAATGCATTCAAAAAAAAAAAAAAAGCTGCAGCAGGCTGAATTCAATCGCAGTTACCTGTAATGATTTTGCAGACACCTGCAGGTGGTCCTTTTTAGCCCTGGAAATGATTGGTTTCATAGGCAATATGTACTCTCTGAGGGAACCAGGCTGCTTCTCAGGGCATGCCAAAGTCCAGAGCTAGTTAGACGTTGCTACTGCTGGGTTACTTGTGGGA
This sequence comes from Tarsius wallacei, assembly GCA_963574415.1. NCBI lineage: Eukaryota > Metazoa > Chordata > Mammalia > Primates > Tarsiidae > Tarsius > Tarsius wallacei. The sequence goes on from CAUYQG010042761.1 coordinate 17,301, forward strand.
GCACTTTATTGGAGGGTAGGAGTTAAACACAGGAGTCAGAGACGAATCTAACATCTGGAACTGGGAGCAAACAGCTCAGGCACCAGGGCAAAAATAAGACTGAAGAGAACAAGGCTCAAGATGGAGAAACAACTGGGGAGCAGAAGAAATAGTGGGGCAATTTGGGATTGGAGTGGTGAGTATGGCGTTTCTTAGGAGGATAGTGCCATGCCATCCTAAACTTCAGCTGGAGATCTTTAAAGAAGAAACCATGAGTCATAGATCTCAGCATGGGCCTTTGCTGGCTGGTCAATACTGGGAGACAATTCTCCATGGATCTTTTTAAGTTTCTGCACATTTTATGATCAGAGTTACTGTCTTTGTTTCAGATTATCTTTCTAAGAGTGTCTGTATAGTGAACAGCCTTGGAAGATATTGGCAGTGTCTTTATCTGGAGCAAGGTCAAATTTGCTTGCTCTCCAGTACAGTGAATATGCCTCCTTCCAGAGCAAGCTCTGACAGGCTTACTGCCCATTTTTATAAAAGACTTAGTTTCTCTAAACTCTCCTGCAACATGCCATGCTTCATGTGCAGAAATCACTTGGTCTTCTTCACATCACCCTGTGGGAACTGGGACTCAGGAGACCAGCACAAGTGCTTATACTCTGGCTACGGCTATTTCTGTGAATAATAAATTGTCATTTGTCTCTGACTCAGGAATCTCATGTCTTCAGACAGCTATGAATCTATGGTGGTCTTACAAGTAGGAAAGAATCTCACGTCCTTCACAGTTTTCAACAGTCAGTATAGCTTGGAAACGACCTTCATCTCCCTCAGCTCAAGCACTGAAACAATTTACAAGATAATATTATCACCTAAAGCTCCACCAACAACTGGGCTTCAACAGAAGAGGTGCTGGGGTGAGTAGAGCCCCGGCCCTTCTTTATGAGGTTTCTGGTATCTCTGGCTGCTGTGTTTCCTAGTATCTCCAGTTTAAGGGGTAGAAAGATTGAATCTGTAATTATATGTATGTATGTATGGCTTGCACTGGATTTTGTATTGGTAATGGTGCCTAATTTTAATTTTATTTACTGTGTTTGTACATTTATGTAACAGCACTGTGTAATCATCTTGTCAATTTATTTACATGACTTAAATTTTAGTAAAAGTGACTCTATTCCTTCACAAGGATACTGACACCTACTTTGAACTCGAGTTTTTCGTTAGATTTGGCTGTTGTGAACTGCCATTCAATGCATAGTATGTGACTTGCCTGGGTGTGACAATGTGTTTGACAAGCCCCTCCTAGGAGATTCTTATGACACACACAATAGTATTCAGTATATGGGGAGGGTACTTATATGACAACTGAGAAACATTAAAATTTTAATTATAAAGTCTAAACTCTCTTATACAACAGGAAAGAAACCTAAATAGAGTTCAAAATTGTTTCCTGTTTTGTCCCTTTGTAGAGGAGCAAAAAAATAGACCTGACACAGTTTACTGATAGCATATATGAGATGTTCTGAGAATCTTTCAACCTGGTTTTAACTTGCTTTGCATTGGTGAGAATTTCAATATATTTGATCCAGGATTCTTCCTGTTCATCCCTACCCTTTTCTGTTCCACACCATGACAACTTCTAAGTCCCTCCCCCCACAAAAAAACACTTGTAAAGTTTCCACAAAATGACAACTGTAAGAACCAACTTCTCCACTCAACAACTAGCTTGAGTTATTTCTTTTCTGTTCACTTTCAAGTTCCTGTGTAACACAATGTAACCTTTTGAAAGACATACAAATAGGTAGTTTTAAGGGGTAGAAAGTTTAAGGGGTAGAAAGATTGAATCTGTAATTATATGTATGTATGGCTTGCACTGGATTTTGTATTGGTAATGGTGCCTAATTTTAATTTTATTTACTGTGTTTGTACATTTATGTAACAGCACTGTGTAATCATCTTGTCAATTTATTTACAATACAATCACTACGATTTTCAGAAGCATACAGGTGATAAAGTTTATTTCACTTTTCTTTTGGGTTACTCTTTTCCACATTTTCTTCTGATGGTGGTGCAGATGAAGCAGTTACCAGGATTAAAAAAAAGTTTGACAAACTGTTGAATTATGCTAAATATAGAGCAGTGGTCCCCATCTTTTTTGTCATCAGAGACTAGTTTTGTGAAGGACTTTTTCACTGACAGCGGGGTGGAGTGGTGGGGGAGATAATCAGGCATTAGATTCTCATATAGAGCACGCAACCTAGATCCCTCATATGCGCAGTTCACAATAAGGTTCATGCTCCTATGAGAATCTAATGCCACCGCTGATATGACAGCAGATCGAGCTATGCTTGCCCGCTGCTCACCTCCTGCTGTGTGACCTGGTTCACCAATCCACAGCCCAGGATTGGGGATCCTGACATAGAATACCTAATTTAAAGTAAAAGGAGCTATACCTTTACCCCTTCACTCTTGATTCCTTTATATTCTTTATATTCTTCACCTAGTTGAAAAGTTTCCAGTCCTGACTATTCATGCCCATGAATATGAGTTTAAAATGCTATAAGAGTCCATTTAACTTACACAGAAAGTTCACAGAAAGTTATCCTTGCCACCAGGAAACACTGTCCATCTTCTAGAGAATGTCTGATCCAGAGAGGTTTATTATGTTCATTATATTCATTACGCTCTATCACAGTTAGTTGGTAACAACTGTTAGGAATGCCTTAGTCGTTCTTGACAAGTCTAACATTTCAGTGGCATCTCATTTTCAGGACATAAAGACTCTGCAGGCTTCCCTCAGAAAAAGATCTTTGTAGAAAGCTCTGACATGTGCTGTGTCAAAATCTCAGAGAAAAAGACAGCCTGTAGATGGAAGGATGTGATATCCTAAAGACATTTTACTAAACTTTTCCAGGAGATTTCAGCAGTATTTGGTACACTGCAATGCTAGAAACTTTAGGTATAATTGAGACCCTGAGAATTTTAGGACTGGTTGTTGATTCTGTCACTAGTAGATCTGGCAGTCTGACCACACCTAAGAGTGTTCAAAACTTTTAAAAAGTTGCTGGACAGGCCAGGCATGATGGCTCAAGCCTATAATCCCAGCACTTTGGGAGGCCGAGGCAAGAGGATTGCCTGAGCTCACAGAATCTTCTAGCTCAATAGATCAGCCTGGGAAATGTGGTGAGACCTCATTTCTATAATAAATAAAAAAGTAAGCTGGGCGTGGACTTCAACTCAAAAAAAAAAGTTGCTGGACAACCTTAAAACAGGGTAAAACAAGGGCACACTTAAAAAAAAAATCACTTAAAGGTCAGCACCAAAAAGTCTGCCTCTGCTCTTCTGCTGAGAGATTCCCACGGAGACCCTACCACTAGCTGTCACATGTTGTCAAGACTCACTCTCATCAGCTCAGATGGACACCGATTTCTTTCTCCATGTGCAGCTACTAGAAGGAAATCTCCCTTGCTATGCACTTTTCCAAAAGCTCAGTGAAGAGAGCAGTTAGCAGGACTGACACAGAGGGAGACACAGGTGCACAGAGGAATGTCAAGTGAAAAGAATCAGGCATGAATTTCCTTAGCAATATCCTCGAAATTATGTTGGTCTGAAAATGTGTGCTGATTTAACTCAGATTTCAAAGTATACTGAAAACAAACCTGCATAGGTAGGATTTAAATGACCAATAATCAGTTTATTGCCCCTTTTAGATAGTTCTTAAATAGCAGCTTTATGATTCTATTTTTCTTTGTAAGCATATAGGATAAATCAGATTACAAACATTTAAGTAATGAATCATATTTACACTAGTCATTTTTACTCACTGTGAGGAGGAATAATTAGAAACAAAAAATTTCATATATATGAATAGAAAATTCTTTTAACCTAAGGTAGTATTATATTTGAATACTTGAAAGGAGGTTATAAAGAATCTTATGAATTTAACTGGGTAATGTGTAATCCATCAATTAGCTGCTGATTGACTTATGTCTGCCCTATATCCTATTGAATTCATATAGATTCTAATGTTTTGTTTATATATTTTATTACTTGTTTTTTCTTTAGTTTTTCTAAAATCTCTATACAGGGTTTTTTTTGAGTTGGAGTCTCACTCTGTCACCCAGGCTGGAGTGCAGTGGCACGCTCACAGCCATCGCAGCCTCGACCTGCTGGGCTCAGGGGATCCTTCCTCCTCTGCCTTCCATGTAGCTGGAACCACAGTCACGTTCCACCACGCCCGACTAATTTTTTGATTTATTGTGGAGATGAGGTCTAACCAAGTTGCCCAGGCTGGTCTTGAACCCCTGGACTCAGGTAATCCTCTCGTCTCTGCCTCTCAAAGTGTTGGGATTATAGGCATGAGCCACCACGTCTAACCTACATAGCTTTCCTTAAAATTTCTGGTGATTGATGGACTTCAGAATGCCAGAGGCAGAGAGTAAAATAGAATGACAATCTTTGAAGTCAGAGAGACTAGGCCTAAGTCTCAGCTTTACCACCTACAACCAGTGTTGTCTTGAATAGATCACTTAATTGATCAGAGCTCGGTTTCTTTATATTATAATATGGGGACAAAGGCAGTTACCTTACACAATTGTTGGAAGTATCCTAGATAACACATTTAAAGCATGGCAGGGAGGGGGTCAAGATGGTGGCAACACAGGCGGAACTGTGAGATTCTCCGAATGTGAGTTCCCCAAAAAGATTCTTGCCCTCCTTCCCCTACCCCCTTTCCCACAGCTGGACGCATTGATCAGAGGCTCAGGGACCCCAGGTCCCACGCAGGGCTGGCTGTTGCGTCCCAGGCTGCTCCCTCGCGGGTGGGAAGGTTCAGGTCTCAGCTCCATCCCTGATTGCATTGATCACAGACTGAGCCTCCAGTCACCCTAGGAGGCTCTGGGCACCCACTCCTCGGAGGCACTGATTCCATCTCTGACTGAAGTACACTGGGAGCGGAGCGGGGCCACTTCTGCCAATCACCGCCTGCCCTTGGGAGCTTTGAGGCTCTGAAATCTGGAGCTCTGGAGCCCTGAGTGGAGTGCCCAGCAGGGCGGCTGATCC
>CAUYQG010042763.1:0-20336 GCA_963574415.1 Tarsius wallacei
AGGGTTCGATTTGCATCCCCCCCCCCCCATTATTTTCTCTCATTTTCTTCATGGCACCTGCCACATCTTGAAATTATATACTCCTTTGTTTAGCTGTTGATTGTCGTTTTCATCCAGGGGTTTATGAACCCTGTGAGGGCAGAAGTTATCTGTCCCTTCCCCCTAGTACCTGGAATAGGGCCAGACCTATGGTAGGCTGCATGTTTGTTGAATGAATGCGTGATTGAAGTAAGAATGGAAGCTAGGGTCTGGCCATTCAGTTTAAGTAGCTGCCTCCTTATACCGCAGGCTGGGGACCCCAATCAGGACAGGATCCGATTTCCAGGGAAGGCTGAACCCGCTTCTCCCTCCCCCGTGCCCCAGGAAGTGTTCTCAGCCCTGGGCATCAGCGAAGGGCGGCGGAATCTAGCCTCCCTGCCGCCTGCTAGGTGTCCCTGTCTCTTTCCAGCCGGGGACAGCTGCTCCCTCCAGTCCTGAGGCGCTAGGGTAGATGCTGAAAGGTGGGTGGTGCTGGCCTGGGGGATTTGTGTGGTTTTGGGGGGGCAGAGGCGGAGCATGGAACTATCCCGCCTGGAGACGGCTGGGCCAGGGAGGAGACGCCCAGGCCGACCACTGCCTCGGCCCTCCCTTTTCCCCTCCCCGCCACCGCAGACCAGGACTCCTTCCTGAAGTCCGCGCGGCTGCAGCGGCTGCCTTCGTCGTCATCTGAGATGGGCAGCCAGGACGGTTCGCCGCTACGGGAGACGCGCAAGGATCCGTTCTCGGCGGCAGCGGCAGAGTGCTCCTGCCGCCAGGACGGGCTCACAGTCATCGTCACTGCCTGCCTCACCTTTGCCACTGGTGTCACGGTGGCACTGGTCATGCAGATCTACTTTGGGGACCCCCAGGTGAGGAAGGCAAACGGGCAGAGGGAGGGAACTATGGAGGACGCAATGAGGAAGTGCTTGATGGACCTGGGAACTGGGGAAGGGGCCAGGAAATGGAAGGGGTGAAGGTGGTGACTTGAGAGGAGGGTCCCAAAGAGGGGGCTCTGGGACTTGAGGGAGACGTACAAGGAAAGGACTCTAGTGGAAGGCACTTGGGGTAAGGAGGGAGCAGCAAGGAGACAAGAGGGCAGAGCTTCCAGCCACCCCGGTGGAGGTTCCAAGGTTAGTGGCCCGCTTAAGGAGGCAGGGGGCTCCCTCGGCCCCACCAAGTTCTCTCTTCCCTTCCAGATCTTCCAGCAGGGTGCAGTGGTGACTGATGTGGCCCGGTGCACTTCCCTGGGCATCGAGGTGCTCAGTAAACAGGGATCTTCTGTGGATGCAGCTGTGGCAGCAGCCTTGTGTCTGGGGATAGCAGCTCCACACAGTTCTGGCCTGGGCGGGTAAGGAGCTCCCAGTGGTAACTATCTGAGTTCCCCCAGGACTACTTCTCACCTCCTGGTCTTCAGGCTTCACGTGGGGGAGTTCCAGTTTGGGCAGGGGGGCAGCTGGGCCCCAACACCTTGCATTTTCTCTTTATACACTAAATTTCATCCCCTTCTCCCTGGATGGAGTGAGAAGAACAAAGCTGCCATATGGAAGATCTGAAGGTGTTTTCATTTTTTTTTTTTAACTGGGAAAGGAAATTTGTAAACTAGAAACTGAGGCACACAGGTAAGGGTACTGTCATCAATTAAGGCAATGATACTTAAACTTTTAGGGTCTCAAGTCCCTGTGAGTTTGATAAAGCTATGGATCCTCTGTCCTCCAAAAAGACACCCCAGGCTAAGAGCTCTTAAACAGAGGTTACAAATTGGCTACCCATGGGCAACACCCATCATATAGACTGGTTTGGTTTGCAGTTACAGTTTTTAAAATGTGTTTGCTAATGTTAAAATATTGAGAGTTTTCATAAAAATCCAGATTTCCAACATCTTTTGAACAATTGGGAGATCTGATAAGGTAACACTAGACCCACATTCGCACATGGCGAATTTATCTGGTGCTGAGTAGATGCTGCTTCCCATGATGAGGCGTGTGTTGTTCACTTTGTCATAGTTCCTAGCACTCCCTATTGTTTGTTTGGTTTTTTTGAGTTGGAGTCTCGCTCCGTCGCCCAGACTGGAGTGCAGTGGCATGCTCCCAGCCACTGAAGCCTCAACCTGCTGGGCTCCTTCCGCCTCAGCCTTCCAAGTAACTGGAACTACAGGCGTGCGCTACCACACCCGGCTAATTTATTTATTTATTTATTGTAGATACGAAGTCTTGCCAAGTTGCCCAGGTGGATCTCGAACCTGTGGGCTCAGGCAGTCCACTCACCTCGGCCTCCGAAAGTGCTGGGATTACAGCTGAGCCACCGATCCCGGCCCTCCATATTGTTTATCTGTCCTGCTTTCCTTTTTTTTTTTTTGGAGTTGCAGTTTCACTCTGTGTCACCCAGGCTGGAGTGCAGTGGCACGCTCACGGCCACTGCAGCCTCGTCCTGCTGGGCTCAGGCGATCCTTCCACCTCAGCCTTCCAAGCAGCTGGGACTGCAAGCGTACACCACATCCGGCTAATTTTTTGATTTACTGTAGAGATGGGTCTCACCAAGTTGCCCAGGCTGGTCTCGAATCCATGGGCTCAGGCAATCCTCTCACCTTGGCCTCCCAAAGTGCTGGGATTATAGGCATGAGCCATTGTGCCCAGCTGTCCTGCTTTCCTTATTTTGTTACTTATCTGTAGTCATTAGGTTTGCAACCCCCATCACAGATGTAAATAAGCCACAGAAAAGGAACAAGCTGACAAAGTTCCTGTCTTGGCTCCTGTAAGACAACCTTTTCAAGCTGTACCAAAGAAATTCCCCTTCTGGTTTTGCATTGTCTAGTCTTACATAATCCAGTCCTGGGGGAGTAGGAGGGGGCATAACAAGCAAGCAGGTGCAGGAAGCTGGCAGGAATCCAGCTCTGGTTGTGGTAGGGGAAGGGGGCAGAACATCCTGCTCTCCCAGTCTCTGGGTTTCCCCTAATCAGGGATTAAAGTCTCCAATGACAAGCAAGAAGAGGTCTAGGGACCTTGGGTCCCCAACCCCCTTGGTTTCACTCCTCATCCTTTTAGGGTGGCTGAGTCTCTGACTCCCTGCTGAGGAGGGGCTCAGACACCTGACCCCAAATGACAAACTGAGCTTATAGTCCTCACCATGGGAGGTTAAGGGGTGGCAGACTAATTGTACAGAGAGGTGACATGTTATCATCACCTCCCTCCTTCTGTGTCTCCCCAGTGGGGGCGTGATGCTGGTACATGACATCCGACGAAACGAAAGCCACCTAATTGATTTCCGGGAGTCTGCACCAGGGGCCCTCAGGGAAGAGACCCTGCAAAGATCCTGGGAGACAAAGGTGGGGACCCTGGTGAGATGAGAGGGTGGTTTCCCTTCACTCTTCTGCTAACCTAAGCATAAATGTGCTGAGTATTTACTACCAGAAGTAAGAAAAAGAGCAGGATACTCTTAGACCATGAGGGAGGCAGGCAGCCCCCAAATAAAATAAAGAACCACAAAACCTGGTTGATAACTGATGGTTGATAACTGATAATACTGTAACACCTTACTTCTCTGGCAGTCTTACCTATCTTGTTCGTAGGAAGGGAGGAAAAAGGTCACTAAGTTCCCTGAAATGGAACAAAATTGCTGCATTAAAACTCACACATCTCACTCTGAGCCAGTTGGCTAATTATCTCAGCCCACAACATATTGGAACTGAGGAACTGCTAAAGGAAACCCACTATCTGCTGAGAGCAAAGGACGAAATAGAATAACTTGGGATAATAGGGATTTAGTGCAGTGACAAAAGCCAAACACCTCTGAGTCATCACAGCTCAGAGGGATTGCGGTTGAAGTGAATAGGTTAAATGAAGGTCCCTGTCCACCTTTTAAAAAGGCAAGGGTAGGTGAAACCCAATGTAGATAGGTTTCCATCTAAACTGGTTATATCCTGGCTCTAGAAAAGTTTTGCTTAATTTATACATCTCTCAACTATGGCAGCTAAAAGAGGCCTTTCTGCGTTTGCTGACAGGGAGTTAGGGAGATGGGAGGGATACCTGCTTGGGAAAGCTTGTCCCCGCCCTGGGATACTTGGCCTGTGTCTCTCCCCTGTGCCAGCCATCCCTGGCTTGGGGCTCTGCGGAGTTCAGCCCAGCCCCCCCCCCTTCCAGTGACCTGGTCTCCTCTCTCCCTCGCCTGCCCGCCTTGCCCAGCCTGGGCTCTTGGTGGGGGTCCCCGGAATGGTGAAGGGGCTACATGAAGCTCACCAGCTCTATGGCAGGTAACAACCCCCCCAACCCCCCAGGGACCAGGGTCCCCTGTTTGCATCTCTCCTTGGGTGGCCTTCTCCTACCTTCCTGGATTCTTTCTTTCCCAACCCCCCCTCCTCATATCCCCTTCCCTTGCCAGGACTCTCCTTCCCAGGAACCCCCCTCCCCCCAGGACCCCTCCTCCTCCCCCCAGGACCTTCTCCACCCCCTGCTCTCCGGCCCCCCCAGGCTGCCATGGTCCCAAGTTCTGGCCTTCGCAGCAGCTGTGGCCCAAGATGGCTTCAACGTGACTCATGATCTAGGTCAGTGGGACCTGGGGGTGCGGGGAGAGGCATGAGGTTGATGGAGAGGGGTAGAATCTTTGAAATTTGGGGCCTAAGCCAGTTTGCTCCTCAGACCCCTTCCCCACATCTTCCCACTCTCACCTGGAGGCAGCCTCAAATGTGGTGGAGGGGAATATGGAAAGGGCCCTTAGCCATACCTATCTCCTTATAACAGACTCCTGGGGGTCAGGGTACTATAGGTGGGCCACTCAGCCCTCATCTACCCAGCCTGTTGTGCATCTCAGCCATCTAGTCCAGTCCTAGTCCCCACACCCCCTGCCCAACCTCCCCTCCCTGCCCCCAGCCCGAGCCCTGGCTGAGCAGCTACCTCTCAACGTGTCTGAGCACTTCCGTGAGACGTTCTTACCATCTGGTCGCCCACCACTACCTGGCTCTCTGCTGCGTCGGCCTGACCTGGCTGAGGTGCTGAATACACTTGGCGCCTTTGGCCCTGCTGCCTTCTATGCTGGTGGCAACCTTACTCTGGAGATGGTGGCTGAGGTGAGTGCTCAGGTTGGAGTGATCCAAAGACCCTTTTGAAGGAACATCCTCTTCATCTTTCCCTGCCTTTCTTTCCACATATATTTCTTGCAGATGGTGTTTATTTGAAATTCTAGAATAGACAAAACTAACTTCTAGAGATAGAAATCAGATGACTGGTTGGTGGAGACAGACTTAACTGGGATGTGAAGAAACTGTTTACTCCTGGAGTGATAGAAGTGTTCTATCTTAGTTAAGAGGTACCTTTGGGCTTCTCAGGGTCGTGCCAGCCTGTGCAGGGGCTTGTCATGGCTCTCCCAGGCTTGGTGGAGACCCAGCATCAACCTCCCCTTCCCTAAGCTCACAATACCTCCCTGCCCTTGGGTTTTCTAGGGACTGAGGGAAGCACCTCTTTTACTTATGACTATCAAGCCTGGGGAGATTGACATAAAAGGTTACCATTCAACCCCAAAGAATCTTAGTCGGAGGCAGTAATGGGTCTGAGAACTGTCTTTAAGAGTTCAAAACTCAGCTGGACTCAGTGGCTCAGCCTGTAATCCCGTGCTTTGGGAGGCTGAGGTGAGTGGATTGCCTGAGTCCGCAGGTTCAAGACCTGCCTGGGCAACTTGGTGAGACCTCATCTCTACAATAAATCAAAAATCAGCCGGGCATGGTAGCGCATGCCTGTAATTCTGGCTACTCGGAAGGCTGAGGTGGAAGGATCGCCGGAGCCCAGCAGGTCGAGGCTGCGGTGGCTGGGAGCGGCCACTGCACTCCAGTCTGGGTGACAGAGTGAGACTCCAACTCAAAAAAAAAAAAGAGTTCAAAACTCTTTATCAAGATAAGGATACACAGATCAACTCAGTGGTTCTGTCATCTGTGCAGTGGGAGGGATTATAGCTAACTCTGCCAGAAGTTGTAGGAATTGAATAGGTTCAACATTCATTCCACATTCATGGAGTACCTGCTCTCGGCAAGGCCTATGCTGGGCACTGGAAGTGTGGATGTGGTCATGGAAACCCATCTCAAACAGACATAATTGCAAAGTCTAAAAGAGTGCTGGCTTTAGGTCCTGCTGGGTGCAGGGACTCAATCCTCATTGTTGGACGTGATGTCCCTCTCTCTATCTCTTTTCCCTTTTCTCTCTCTCTCTCTTTCTATCTCTATCTTTCCTTCCCTCCTTCCCCCCTCCTCTCACCGCCTCCTTCCCTCCTCTTTTCTCCTTTCCCTTCCTCTCTCCTCTCCTCTCCTCTCTTCTCTTCTCATCTGTCCTCTCCTCTCCTCTTTTCTTTTCTCTCTCTCTCCTTTCCTTTGTATGAATTCACTCTCAGTCAGATCCTTCCTATTTGTGCCCCAGTAGACAATCTTAGCCATTCGTCCAGCATATCATCCCCAGAGAAAGAACATTTCTCCATCTTAGTAGTTCCAGCAAAAGCCTCAAAGTTGTTTCTCATTGGCCTGTCATAGGTCTCATGACTATTCCTAAACCAATCACTGTGGTACAGAAAGGAATGCTCTGACTGGCCAGATGCCTAGGTCCAGTGCTCTTTCCTGGAGGAAATGAAGAAGACTCGAACAAAGACCATCAGAACTTTGAAAGAAAAAAGTCCAAAGCTGAGTTTATTAACTTACCAGACAAAGGAACTCACACCAGCCAAGAAATTCAATGTGTAATTCTCTGAAGGTAGATAAGTCAAGGGTTTCAAGCACTAAGAAGTACAAAAATGGAGAAGATTCTAAATTATGCTAATGTAAGATTCACAATGAGCACACTGGATGGGATGAAATTAGCCCATTGGTTTGTACAAGATTGGTTCGTTGGTTAGTAAAGAGTGCTCAGTTATGTCCAATAATGGTCAGGCTACAAGGATCACTCAAAGTTCCTAGTTTTAGTGGGTTTACTTGATTGTAGTGAGACGCAGAATTCAGTTTTGATCTCTCCTAGGCAAGTGCTGCTCTAAGTGGAAACTCTTCCTTTTACATAGGCAGAGAGGGCAGCATGTGCAAAGACATAAAGGCATGAGTTCAGAAACTGAGGGACACTCTGAAGTTGTATAGAGCTCACTAGGGAATAACAGGACTTGAGGTGGGAGAGGTAGGCAGGGGCCAGATCACAAACAGCCTCGAATGCCAGCTAAGTAGGTCATTCATGGAATGTACCCAGCACAATGCCTGGCACATAGTAGGTGGTCAATGTTAGTGCTTTTTCCCTTTCCTTTTTCCTGGGGTACCTAGGGTTGATGGTTCCCTAAGGTTCATGATGGGAGTTGCAGAAGGCACAAAAGTTGTAAACAGCCAATCTGTCTATGATCCAAACATAGGCCAAGCCCATATACTCACAGTGGTGGGTGGCATTCTCTCCCCTCCAGGCTCAACACGCAGGGGGTGTCATAACCGAGGAGGACTTCAGCAATTACAGCGCCCTCGTGGAGAAGCCTGTGTGTGGCGTGTACAGAGGTGACCTCTCCCCCAGCTCTCAGGGCCCCCACTCAGAAGAAGCTTCCCAGTCCATGGCCACATCCTTTGGTCTAGAGATTACTCTCCATTTCACAGGAGAGAAACAGACAGTGAGCTGCCTGGGCAGTCAACTGTGGAAGCAAGCCAGAGCCAGCTCACCTTCTGAAGTAGCCAAGGGGTCAGCTACCCCTGGTACTTAGGGCTATGAAGGGTGGGTCTGGTAAAAAGCTCAGACCTGGAAGTTGGAGTTCTGGAGTAGGTTTTCTTAACTGGGACTCTGTGTTGTCTCAATCCCCTTCCCAGCCTCAGTCACACTTTCTAAGAATTTTTAAGACCAAAGTCCATCTAAGCTTTAGGGTACAGTGGACCCTTCAATATGGTGATAAATCCAGCCTCTCGTTGTACCAGAAAGAAACTGAGGCCCAAGGAGAGAATGGAACTTAACCTGCCAAACTCAAGAAAACCAACAAGGAACTCAGAAAGCCAAGTTTATGACATGAGTGAAGTCCATGTTTGCTGAGCCCAGGGTAGTGGGTTCTGGGTTCCTCAGATGATTCTCAGGTTCTCTTCCTCTCGAGGGACCAGATGACCTCACGCCCCAGGGAGGGCTGCCTCTGAGTTCAAGTTTCCAGGCCTCAATCTCTAGCCTGATTCCTCTGCCAGAGGCGGTGGTATATGGAGCAGTGGAAAGGGTATAGCTTTGGAGCCAGGAATACCTGGGTTTCAGTACCAGCTGCACCATTCACCTTAAACAAGTTACTTCCCACTCTGAACCTTGGTTCCCTCTTTAAAATGGAAATAATGATAATGCGTACATCTCAGAGTATCCGTAAGAATTTGATGAAATTATGTAGGAAGTTGCCCTGATCAGAGTGGGAACTGAATACATATGGATTTCCCACTTCCCCTCCCCAGCCTGGGTTGTCTCAGCAATGCCAGTGCCTTGAGTGTTCTAGGTTCCCCTTTTCTCCTGAACCTTGGGCAAGGTGCTTGTCTGTGCCGCAGTTTCTGCACCTATAAAATGGGCATGATAACAATACCTATTGTGAGGACTAAATGAGTTAATTAGTTAATGTTAGTGGTATTTGTCAGGTATTATTATTATTCCTCTGATGTCCAAACATCTAATAACAGAGTAGGAAGAGGAGTTTGCTGTTCCCAAGAAGTTTTGGGTTAGATGGCACCATCAGGGCCCTGGATAGTATCCTGGCCTATGGGAGAAGCTGAAAGGAGATACATGGCAGACCAGGTATCTGGACATCTGGTCATCTGTCTCTGCTCTGCCAATGGCCTGCAGTGTGACTCTGGGCAAGTCACAACTCTCTGAAACCTTAGTTTTCTCACATAGCAGAGGAAACTGAAGACCAGTGTTCTGAGTTCAAGTCCTGGCCCTGTCTTTGGCTTGCCATGTGAACTTGAGTGGGTCCCTTTGTATTTCAATGCTTCCGTTTCCCCATGTGATGAGGGGGCTCGGTGCGTGGTCTCAATGTGTATGTTATGGTGGAATATGAACATGGGATATGGAATGTGAAAATGCCTTGACCACTACCCTGCCATCGGTCATTTCCTGTCCTTTCAGGCCACCTTGTTCTCAGTCCTCCACCCCCGCACACGGGCCCTGCCCTCATCAGTGCTCTCAACATCCTCGAGGGCTTCAATCTCACAAGCCTGGTGCCCCGAGAACAGGTTCTTCACTGGGTGGCAGAGGTAACGCCAACCCCTCCACTTTGCCCTGGATTTAGGGATACTAGGAGTGGGAAGATGGGGTACTGCCATGGGGCGGGGCCAAATCACCTTCAAGTTCTCCCACACATGAAGATCCACTGGGTATGGGTGCTGGGAGGGGCTTGGCAGCCTCTTCCACATCCCTAATGTGTTTTCAGACCCTGAAGATTGCATTAGCCCTGGCAAGCAGACTGGGAGATCCCATCTATGATTCCACCATCACTGAGAGCATGGATGATATGCTCAGGTGAGTCCTGGGGCTGCTGAGGTGGTGGTGGGTGTGGGGAAAGGATCGGGTGAAAAGCAATCGGGTAGCAATAAGACCTGAAATGCCAAGTCAATTTCAGCACAACCTCAACTCACAATGTGACACTGGATGCCTCTCCCTGTCCCTTACCTATCTGGACAATGAGTTGGCCTACCTCATGTGGCTCTTAACTTTTTTGAGCATAGCACAGCACCTATATGAGCCTATCTGCTCCCCATTTAGAGTAGAAAAAGAAAGCCTAATACCGATAAAAAACAGTATCCAGCCGGGCTCGGTGGCTCAGCCTGTAATCCCAGAACTTTGGGAGGCTGAGGTGAGTGGATTGCCTGAGCCTGCGGGTTCGAGACCCGCCTGGGCAACTTGATGAGACCTCATCTCTACAATAAAATCAAAAAAATGAGCTGGGTGTGGTAGCCCACGCCTGTAGTTCCAGCTACTTGGAAGACTGAGGCGAAAGGATCGCCGGAGCCCAGCAGGTCAAGGCTGCGGTGGCCGGGAGCGGCTACTGTACTCCAGTCTGGGTGACAGAGTGAGACTCCAACTCAAGAAACAAACAAACAAACAAAAACTATCCAAGCGGGGCACAGTGTCTCACGCCTGTAATCCCAACACTTTGGAAGGCTGAGATGGAAGGACTTTTTGAGCCCAGGAGTTTGAGACCAGCCTAGACAACACAGTGAAACCTTGTCTCTACAAAAAAATTAAAAAATTAGCAGGGCGTGGTGGCGCTCTCCCATAGTCCTTACTTCCCTACTCTGGAAGCTGAGTCAGAAGGGTTGCTTGAGCCCAGGAGGTAGAGGCTGTGAAGAGCTGTGATCGTGCCACTGCACTCCAGCCTGGGTGACAGAGTGAAACCCTGACTCAAAACAAAACAAAACAAGCAAAAAACCATATCCAGGCAAACACCGGAGGTGGTGGGGACTCTGAGTATGTGTCTTCACTAGCCGCATGATGTAGGAGTAAGAGTGTGGGTTCTGGTGAGACTGCCTCCATTCAAAAACATCCCAGCCTTGGGCAAGTAATCGAAACTAAGTCTCAGGTTTTTCAAGGGGACCTGACAGTAATGGTGTCAACCATTACTGTATGATCTAAACAAGATCATACATGTAAAGCACTTAGCATATTGTCTGAGCACATAATACATGTTCAACAAATGTCAGTTATTGTTATTATTAATTGGCAATAGTAAGAATGGCTAATATTTAACTGCTACTATACCAGACAGGCTTCTAAGCAAAAATTGCAAGTCAAAAATATAGTTAATGTAAATCTATATTGTTACTCAAACAACTACAAATTCAGTTGGAAATGATGATACTAAATGAACACCTTATGTTAAAAAGCAAAAAGAGCAGCAACCAAAAGCAACCACCACCTCAAAGCCACAAGGATGGAGCATAAAAACAAAGCCCCTCCCACCCAACCACCTGAAATAAAGCCCTCTGTGCAGCTACCAGCCTTTTTGACTGAAAACTGAATAAATGTCTTCAGTAATCCTTGGTAACTTATCATTTTCTGATCATTATGGCTAACCCAACACACAGTAATTAGGTAAGAAACCCTCAGCCGAACTTTTAAAAGTCTGTAGAATTACATGCTGTTTCTAAGATCAATGCAAACTTAACTCTAAAACACACCTATATGAAATCTATTCACTAGGCACAGTGGTTCATGCCTGTAATCCCAGCACTTTGGGATGCAGAAGCGAGAGGATTACCTGAGCTCAGGAGTTTGAGACCAGCCTGAGCAACATGGTGAGACCTCTTATCTACAATAAATCAAAAAATTAGCCAGGTGTGGTGGCACACACCTGTGTGCCACTGCACTCCAGCCTGGATGACAGAGTGAGACTCCGACTCAAAAAAAAAGGAAAAAAAGACCTCTATTCAACTAATTCATCCAATAAGTAGTTATTGAGGGCTTACTATGTGCCAAGACTTCCTTGCCTTGAAAAAAATTAATTCCAGTAGAAAATAAAGACCCCCATATACAAAATCCTTCCCCAATGAAACTCTTAATAAAACTTTAATTCCAGACTACAAACATTAGTTTAAGTGAATCCAGTTTGTTGATTCAAAACAAATATTTTCTGAGCATTTTTATGCACCAAGCATTATGATAGTGAGGATTAAGTGAGTAAAGTCAGTTAACTAAAAGTCTCTTAAGTTAAACATTAAATAAATTAAAAATTGGCTCTAGAAGGCAAACTGAATAACACCTAAATAAATTGATTCAGTTCAACAGCTATTTTCTGGATATTTCCTATGTGCTAGCAATAGTAAGCTTCTGCCATTACATGCCTTAGTCTAGAGGGGGGCAGATTTAGTCAATAATTACACAACAAACCAACACCACAAGTGCGGTTACAGGGTATAATGAGTGCCTGTTGTGTGCTCACCCCCACTCCTGTCTCTTCAGCAAGGTGGAGGCTGCCTACCTCCGAGGCCACATCAATGATTCCCAGGCGGCCCCTGCCCCACTCCTCCCTGTCTATGAGTTAGATGGAGCTCCCACGGCTGCCCAGGTGCTGATCATGGGCCCAGATGACTTCATTGTGGCCATGGTCAGGTATGCAGTCTCAGAACCTGGGACAAGGGGCCATCTAAACTAGGAGGGAGGTAGGGACTGGGCAGAGGTGAAGGTGGGCATGGGGCTCACCAGCTCTACCTGGCCCCAGCTCCCTGAACCAGCCCTTTGGCAGTGGCCTCCTCACCCCCTCGGGGATCCTGCTCAACAGCCAGATGCTGGACTTCTCCTGGCCCAACCGGACCGCTAACCACTCTGCACCCAGCCTGGTAGGGTCTTGCTTCCCTCCTCTCCTGGGGACCCTGAGCCTAGGTAGGAGGTACAGTGGCATGGCTGTCCCTTCCTCCCTACTTTCTCTAGAATCTTCCATTATAAAGAAGAGAAAGCTAAAGAAGATGCTCACTTCATCTCCAGCCCTGCTAAGTCTGGGACATGGAGCCTGGTGGGTCTGAAGAAACCTTGTCCTATTCTGTCACTGTCTTACTATGTGACCTAGTAAAGTCTTGCTCCACTCTGGACAGTTTCCTCACCTGTACAATGAGGGTATTGGCTCCCATTTGATATTCTGGATACTTTCCAGCACTGGTGGTCTAAGACAACATGATGTGAGCAGATGAGGCTCAGCCCTAATGCTGGGGCACCAAAGAGAGACCTGAGGAGGAAGGGTTTAGGAATGTTTGTCTAGTTGGAGACCAGCACTCTTAAGTGCTAAGGCCGCAGCAGGCAAAGACACTTAGAGATGATTAGGGTGGGAATTATCCTGTTCTTCCCTGTTGCCAACTATCTTGGCCTGGTCCTTTCCCCTGCCACGCACAGCAGCCTCGTGGCTCAGTGGATCTACTTGTCACTCCCTGTTATCCACCCAGCCATCCAGCAACCCTGCCCATTTCACAAACAGCAAACTGTTGCCTGGAAAGGGACCCATCTCCCAGGAAAACTCGGCCTGTGGAAGATATAGAGGAGGGCAAGAGGTGGAAGGGGTGGAGTGGCCCTTTTCCTGTCTTGCTCCATCCCACAAACCTCGTATGGTCTCTCTCCTCCACCAACAGGAGAACTCAGTGCAGCCAGGGAAGCGGCCACTCTCTTTCCTGCTGCCCACAGTGGTCCGACCAGCAGAGGGGCTCTGTGGGACCTACCTTGCCCTGGGAGCCAATGGAGCTGCCCGGGGCCTGAGCAGCCTGACCCAGGTGAGTTTTCCTCCATGGTTGGGCCTTGCTGGCTGGGAACAAACTGCAGCCTGGGCTGCAGATGCCTCTCATATCTGTGACTTGTTCTCATCCCTTATGCAGCAAATATGGATTGAAGCTCCTTTGTGCTAGGCCTATCCTGGGCACTGTGAATATGGGTACATTGAGTTTCTTAGTGAAAATAGAGTCCTGTGTTCCCTCTCTTCCCAGTCTTTAGGGGAAATTGCAAGGTCAGTAGAACTGAAAAATGATACAGCATCTGGGCAGCCTGGGTTCTGTTAACCTCAAGTCCCACTATCCCACTACCCAGCATCTGAATAGACAACCAGGCCTCCTTAGGGTCTAATTTTGAAAGGAAGTACCTGCTTACTCTCCAGAATATCTCAGAATGGTTTTGTGAATGTCTTGAGTACCTGATATATGTTCTAGGCACATAAATTGTCAGGTGGTGAGTTAACTATTTTGAGCTTTAGAATAAGACATTCCTGGGTTCTAGCCCAAGTGCTGCCAATTTCCAACTGTGTGATGCTGGGAAATTCACCTAACCTCTCTGAAGCTCTATCTTCTCATCTGTAAAAATGGAAATAACAATAGCTAACATTTATAGAGTTCTTGCTAAGTACTGGGCACTGTGCTATGTATGTTAACCCTTTTAACCTTCCCAATTCTGGGAGGAATCCTTATTTCTGTTTTGTAGATGAGGAAATAGAAGCCCATAGAGGTTAAGTGATTCTCCAGTCCAGTTAGGTCAAGTTTCTTCAGTTAGTAAGAGTGGGCAAGGAGTTCAGGTCCAGAGCCTACTCACATTCCTAACCACTAGCTAGAAACACCCATATTGTGCCCTAGACCACCTCTAGATATTAACCCTACCCTGTACAGAAGGAAGAGAGGGGATCCCTGGGCTAGATTATAGAAGACTGGGTATTTATGGTACTTCTTCCCTGGCTTCCTATAAACCCTGGAGTGAATCACTTTCCTTCACTGGCCCTCAGTTTCCCCAACTGTGAATTGGGGACACCCATCACAGGCCTCCCTGTCTTCCAGGACTGTTGAGAGGCTCAGATGACATGCCTGCTTTAAGAGGCTGGACCACAGATGAAAGTTGGGGAGTCCTGAACCATCACCCTAGAACAGCCCTGATTGTTTTGTCCCTTGGTTACCTGCAGGTTCTGCTGAATGTCCTGACCTTGAACCGGAACCTGAGTGACAGCCTGGGCCGTGGCCGCCTGCATCCGGACCTGCAGTCCAACCTTCTACAGGTGGACAGTGAGTGCAGAGCAGAGGCCCCATGGGGTGGGCACAGGGACAGATGGAGAAAGGTGCTCATCCCACAGGTGTCCCTGCCTCTACCAGCACCAACTGCCCTGCCAATGAAAGCTTGGTTTCTTTCAACAAATTCCTATTGGAACAATGAACAATCTGGGGATTGGAACCAGTCTTGCCATTTCTTGACTGTGTGGGCTTGGAAAATCCATGTCTCCAGTCTGAGCTTTGGTTTTCTCATTTGTAAAATAAGATACAATTCTTCTTTCTTCAAACCTTCATTTATTCAACAGTATGTATTCAACACCTCTGTGCCCAGCATCATCCTAGGTGCCAGGGATACTGCATTTACAGGGAGACAGGAAAATAAGTAGCCAAAGAAATATGAGACAGTCAAGTAAGTGCTCTGCTGAACATTAAAGCATGATGATGTAATAGGACAGACTCAGTGATCAGGAAGCCTTCTCTCTGGTGACATGTAAGCTGAGCTCTAAAGAGTGAGAGAAAGCCCACCATACAAAGACTAGAGCAGAGCTTTGTAGGCCAAGGGAACTGGTGCAGGAATAATGGGCTTGTTATATTTGAGGAATAAAAAGGAGACCAAGGTGAGTGAGGATGAGATGAGATCAGAGAGGCAGACAGGGGCTAGGTTAAGGACCTTATAGATGATGATGAAGGGATTAACTTTCCTCTAAGAAGAACAGGGGTTTAATTTTGGGCACAGCTTAATTTTGTAAGCCAGAGTTTCTATTACAATAGTCAACATACTATGCTAGTCCAAAAGAATACAGACTTGATTGAGACACAGTCCCTGCCTGTTTAATATTATTCTCATTGTACAGAGAAAGAAGCTGAGGTTCACAGAAGTTATAAACTAATCAAAGATCAACCAGCATGTGACAAAACTGAGTTTAGGACATATACCTAACTGACCAGAGACTCAAGTCAATAGCTCTTAACATCTTCCAGACTGAATCTTCATGCTAGAAGCAGAGCTCCAGATCCTCAGCAGTCCCACACTGTGGTTGGCAGTGAGGCGTTGGGCCATAGCTGACAGATGCTGAGGCCATCTTTGAAACTGAATTTTGTTCAGCAAATACCTGCTGGTCTCTACTGAACATGAGGCTCTGTTCTGAGTTACTTGGGGTGGTTCCACGTAGCCCTCTCTTGAGGGCATCACAATCAAAGATGGGAGAATGAGGAATGGGGGCTTGGTGAAGGGCAAGTTTATCTACCTGAGGCCTTGGAGAGGCTTTATAGAGGAGGCGACAACCAGCTGGCCTTGAAGTATAATCAGAAATTTGGTCTGTGGACATTCTGGATGGAAGAACAGCCCAAAAGTAATGGTGCAGAGAATAGCCAGGAAACCAGCTGTTTCCCAGATTTCCAAATTTACCCAGCACCTTCATGACTTTTGCAACATTTATACACCATCTGAAACCATTATTTCTATAGCATGTCTCTATAGATGAATTTCCTTTTTGACTTAAATGTATTTTAAAAGTAAACCTCGGCCGGGCACAGTGGCTCAAGCCTGTAATCCCAGAACTTTGGGAGGCCGAGGTGAAGGGATTGCCTGAGCCTACGAGTTTGAGAACTGCCTGGGCAACTTGGCGAGACCTCATGTCTACAGTAAATTTAAAAATTAGCCAGGCGTGGTAGCACACACTTGTAGTTCTGGCTACTTAGAAGGCTGAATGGAAAAGATCGCCTGAACCCAGCAAGTCCAGCCTAGGTGACAGAGTGAGATCTAACTCAAAAAGAAAAAAGTAAGCTGGGCTCGGTGGCTCAGCCTGTAATCCCGCACCTTGGGAGGCTGAGGTGAGTGGATTGCCTGAGCCCGCGGGTTCGAGACCCGCCTGGGCAACTTGGCGAGACCTTATCTCTACAATAAATCAAAAAATTAGCCGGGCGTGGTAGCGCGTGCCTGTAGTTTCAGCTACTTGGAAGGCTGAGGCGGAAGGATTGCTGGAGCCCAGCAGGTCAAGGCTGTGGTGGCCAGGAGCGGCCACTGCACTCCAGTCTAGGTGACAGAGTGAGACTCCAACTCAAAAAAAAAAAAAAGAAAAAAGTAAACCTCATATAATCACAAATGGAGAAACAGCATAATTTGCTGCAAATAGATTATAAATAGCTATTTTTAAAAATCAAGTATTTAAGGTTTTAGCTAGATATTGTTGCCCATGGAAGGCTCTGAGGCCTGCTCTCTATTAAATAAGGAGATTAGGAAGCACTAGAGACCAGACTGAAACTTGGTCCTTGCCATAATCAAAAGAATTGAAAGTGAAACACAAAGGGAATAGATTTCCAATTAGATGATTTAATGATATTCAATATTGTGTCTTTATCTCAAGAATTACCTGAAATCATCCTGTTTGGCAAAATAAGAAGACCAGATCTTTCTGGTTTTTTTTCTTTTCTTTTTCTCTCTCTCTCTTCGTTTTTCTTTCTTCCTTCTTTCCTTTTTTCTCCCTTCCTTTCTTTTCTTTCTCTTCTTTCTCTTTTCTTCCTTTTTTTTTTTTTGAGTTGGAGTCTCACTCTGTCACCCAGACTGGAGTGCAGTGACCGCTCCCGGCCACCGCAGCCTCGACCTGCTGGGCTCCGGCGATCCTTCCGTCTCAGCCTTCCAAGTAGCTGGAACTACAGGCGCGCGCTACCATGCCCAGCTAATTTTTGATTTATTGTAGAGATGAGGTCTCACCAAGTTGCCCAGGCAGTTCTCGAACCTGCGGGCTCAGGCAATCCACTCACCTCAGCCTCCCAAAGTGCGGGATTACAGGCTGAGCCACCGAGCCCAGCTTCTTCCTTCTTTTTCTTTTTTCTTCCTTTCTTCCCTCTTTCCTTCCTTCTTTCTTTTCTTTTCCTTCCTTCTTTTTTTCTTTCTTTCTCTTCCTTAACATACATTTTTCTCAATAGAAGAACAGATCTTTTATTGTTATCATAGAAGTCAATGTTAAGAAGCATGTATTTTATCCAGTTGAGTAAGGGCTTTGTTTTATATAGGGGAGACACACTGAAGGGAGGAGAACTTAAGTCAGGGGATTATGAGAAGCAGCTGTGATATGGCCCAGGCAAGAGATGATGAGGACATGAATTCATGCAAGAGAATAGGGTTTGTTCATTTGTCTAGTAAATACTTAATATAGGCACTGGGAATCAATAATAAACAGGAAAACATTCCTTCCTTCAAAAATCTTATATTTTGGTGGCAGGAGACACAGTAAATAAACAAATACAGGCCGGACTTGGTGGTTCAACCTGTAATCCCAGCACTTTGGGAGGCTGAGGCAAGGGGATTGCCTGAGCCTGTGGTTTGAGACTAGCCCAGGCAACTTGGCGAGACCTCGTCTCTATAATAAAAAAATCAAAAATTAGCTGGGCATGGTAGCATGCACCTGTAGTTCCAGCTACTTGGAAGGCTGAGGTGGAAGGATTGCTGGAGCCTAGCAGGTTGACACTGGAGTGGTCGTGAGTGTACCACTGCACTCCAGCCTGGGCAATGGAGTGAGATGCCAACTCAAAATAAATAAATAAATAAATAAACAAATACAGGTACTTTGAAAGAAAACAAAGCAAGGTAAATAAAGGAGGGACTGCTAGTTTAAATAATGGTCAAGAAAATTCTTGAAGAGATGCCTTTTGACCAAAGAATGGAATGAAGTAAGGGAGCCAGTGTGTGACTAGGTAGAAGAGGATTCCAGACAGGAAGAACAGCAAATGCAAAGGCCCTGAGATAGAGGCATGTTTGGCCTGCTTGAGGGATAGCAAGGAGGCAGTGTGGCTGGAACAGAGTTAGGCAAGGGGAGAACTGGAAATGAGAGGAATTTAGAGAGATAGCAAGGTCCCAAATGATACTGGGTCTTAGAGGCCTTGGTAAGGATTTTGGATTTTATTGAAGGATCATCAAAGCTGCTGGAGGGCTTTGAGCAGGGGAAGAGACAAAGTCTGACTAATGGCTTAAAAGGACCCCCTTCCACTGTATGAACAGGCTGTAAGGAAGGCAGGACAGGAAGCAGGGAGACCAGTTAGAGGACTATGCAGTAATCCAGGCAAGTAGTAATGGCAGCTTGGCCTAGACAGGTGAAGATGAAGACCCCAAAGTCCCTTTTCAATATTAAGAATGACTGTATGAGCCGGGCTCGGTGGCTCGGCCTGTAATCCCGCGCCTTGGGAGGCTGAGGTGAGTGGATTGCTTGAGCCCACGGGTTCGAGACCCGCCTGGGCAACTTGGTGAGACCTCATCTCTACAATAAATCAAAAAATTAGCCGGACGTGTTGGCGCGCGCCTGTAATTCCTGCTACTTGGAAGGCTGAGGTGGAAGGATCGCCGGAGCCCAGCAGGTCGAGGCTGCGGTGGCCGGGAGCAGCCACTGCACTCCAGTCTGGGCGACAGAGTGAGACTCCAACTCAAAAAAAAAAAAAAAAAAAGAATGACTGTATGTTATTGATCACTGACTACATGCAAGGCCCTGTGCTTTCTGTGCATTATCTTCTTTAATCCCTGCAACAAGTTCATTGTTTATATAAGCTCCATATATACATGAGGAAACTAAGGCTCAGAGAGGTAAAGCGCTTTGTCCAAAGTTATACAGCTCCATGGTGGAGCAGCCCAAACTAGGATTCAGGTCTGACTGTAGGACTCCTGAGCCAGTGCTCTGAATACTCTGAATGTGTATATGTTGGGGGATGGTTTTCAGGTGAGTTCACAGAGGAAGAGATTGAGTTCCTGGAAGCCAGGGGTCACCACGTGGAGAAGGTAGATGTCTTATCTTGGGTCCATGGCAGCCGGAGGACCAACAACTTCATCATCGCTGTGAAGGATCCTCGGAGCCCAGATGCAGCTGGAGCCACTATCCTGTAGAGCAGCGGGGTGGGGCAGGGTCTCTGCCTCCCTCCCTTTGCATGTTTCCAGAGTCCCTCCTTTTCCCAGGTTTGGTCTCAGGGGGACCCTAGGGATGCCCCAGATCAGGGGAAAGAGCAAACCCAATCCCAGAGTAACTGGAAAATTCTCCATCGGAAGGCCTATGGTGGTGGTGGCAGTGGAGTGTCCATGACCAGGCAGGTGGAACTTTCAGGAGTCAGACTATCTATGTGTCTGTCCCCTCTCTTCCCTCAGTCATGCTGGCCCTGAGCTTAGGGATGTGCTTGCAAACCCTTCTTGAGGGTCTCACAACCCCAGAATCGTCAGACTGGCCTGACCTGAGCCTTGTCTTCCAGTTCCCATCTCCTGTCCCCAGCCTCCTTTCTTAAATGACTAGGAATTTTTTAATGGACCATCATGGGGAGGGGGTTCTCCTTTTCTCTTCCTACCAGGCTGAAGTGGGGGCCTTGCATCTGGGGTCTCCGGGGTGGGGGTAAGGGCAGGGGTGGGGGACCAGCTCAGGGGCTTCCATTTACAAAAGGGAATTAAAAAGAATATTGCTTAACCATGGCTCTGGCTTAATTTATGTTTCACTGGGTTGGGAATGGGAATGGGAGAGGAGACCTTGGCTCACCCTGTCCCAGTAGCCCTGACTCCAGGGCAAGCTGCAGTCAATTTTGTAGGGGTTTTAATAATATCTGCTGTCCTCCCAAGATTGCACTAATGGTAACAAATAACAAAAATAATAACTATGATAGACAGCATCTAATCTTCACTACAAACCTTGTGAGGTAAGTACTACTATTGTTCCCATTTTACAAGTGGGAAGCAGGTAAAAAGAGATTAAGGGACTAGGCCAGGCACAGTGGTTCACACCAGCACTTTGGGCGGATGAGGCAGGAGGATTGCTTGATCCCAGGACTTCAGGACCAGCCTGGGCAACATAGACCTCAACACTAAATAAAAAAGAAAAGAAAAGAAATAGACAGACAT
>CAUYQG010042766.1:0-11866 GCA_963574415.1 Tarsius wallacei
CAGGGGGTTCCTAGAACACTCACCTGGGGGGAAGCCTGGACTACAAGACGAGCCTGTTCTTTGGGTCCTCCCTCATATCTGCACAGCAGGTGCATTTAAAGGCCCTGAATGCCTAGCATCTGTCTCTGAAAACTTGGGTACTTAACTAATGCATTCTGACAAGAGTGCCAACGAGGATGTTCCTCAGTAGCTGAGACATTTCCAGGCTGCTGCAGTGATGCCAGACATTCAGATGAAAGAGAAACATTCAGTCAGTTGTATGTGTGGTTCCAAATGTCTGGGTGTTGGAATTGTACAGCCAGGTGTAGACCAGCCGCCTCCAAGAGCTTTTCTGTGTTCACCTGGGTACCTTGGTGATTGCTGATGTTTCCAGAGCATGTGGGACTCAGGTAACTAAAGAAATCCTTGTATTCCAGGAGTACAACGAAGTGTCACTCTGGGTGTCTTCCAAGTGGTGAGGCCCCCATCTGGATGCCCCTGAACACTATGGTCCAGCCCGGGGTCAAGTGACACAGTTGAGATTTGTTTCCCTCTAAATCACCAGCCCTCCCTGCTGCTGAAATGTGGCTAGCTGCTTCATCTCCCAATTAAAGGATCGTCCTTCCAGCTGACACCCAGAGAAACAGCTGGAAAGTAAAACCTCGCGACTGGGCACAGGGAGGGGCAGGGGAGGAGGAAGTCAGCACATAGCTAGGAACTGGATGCCAAGGGAGAGGCGCAGATGCGGGGCCCCTCCCAGCTGTCGTGGACAGTGACCTTGTTCCAGCCTCCCTAGGCCTGGCTTCCCAGGCCCTGGCGGTGACTCATAAGACCTGCCATGCCGAGGTGGTGCTGAGGGCAACGAGTCAGCCAGTGCGCGACAGCTGCTGTATCCAGGATTCCTCAGGGCACGCCAGAGCTCCTTTGTTTTTAGGACCTGATGAGCTCAGTAAGTCGTTTTGGAGTCGGGCCCCGCTTATCCTGTGAGTAGACTGGCCTTCTGGTCACAGTCACGTCCTTGCTGTGGTTACAGCACAGTTCTGGGGGCCTCATCCTGCTGCCTCGGTTCACAGCGTTGAGGTTGCGTCTCTTCCCACATTGAGAATCCTGTGACATGGATTCCAGCTGTGGCCAACTGCAGCCCCAAAATATACGCTATAACTCAAAGCAAGAACAAATGGAAAACCATAAAAGTACAGAAATTACTCTGAAGGGGTGTATATAGTCTAATTCACTTATTTAAAAATTATGAATTTTTAAAATTATTTATGTTTGCTAAAAAGATTTGATGTGACTTCACGGTGAGTGTTTCTTTTTCTTTCTGAGTTGGTTCTCAGGGCAGGTTTCCTGAACTGCCCGGTTCTTCTACCCAAGACAGTGAGTTAGTCAGCAAAAAGGACACTGTTTTGTATAAATAAGTAAAAATAAGGCAAATAGTAACTCATGTAGGAACCCCCCCATACACACACCCTGGAGAAGTTATGCATTAGCAAGACTACTGGCAATCCACATCCATTTGTTACGTGAAATTGGGGCATTAAAGCCCTATCTAGCCACCCAGCCCCAACAACAGCCGCCACCCGAGCTGAGTGCCGCCAGTGCCTAGGTGACCAGTGTCTCAGAAGGGAAGGAGGGCATGGATCATCATGGAACTACCGAGAACTCATTTACTGCAGAAATCACCCAGGGTGTTTTGCTGCACAAAGGATAACCCGTTCCCAAGGATGCCATGCTCTTGGCCTGTCCAAACGGAACAGTGTGTGCGCATGTTGCCGTGTCCTCAGACACTGGTGGTCAGGTATTTCAGGACGTGTTCCTGCCTTGAGAAACTTCCCAGGTCCTCCTGTTTTTTTTTCAGTGGCTGAAAATGTCAACGGCTATCAGGTGTTGCTGGCCTTTCTAGAAACAAAAGCAGAGGCTGACATATGTGCGCCGTCTGCCACTGAGAGCTTCACCCTCGCAAGACAACTCCCACCCACCTCTGCTTCTGCAGATCAGCGCTCTGGCAATGATTTTTTTCTAGATCCCCTTGAAGGAATTTTTTACAAACTATGTACTGTCTCACTTTTTAAACTTGATATCTAAGATGCTTTTAATGTTTTAAAAATTAGGGGGTTGAAGACACTACACATTTTATAAGTTGACAGAAAGGTGAAGATTGTGGGTGGAATAAATTTCATGACATGATTTGATCAAATAGGCTTTAGTGACCTAACTGTACTTGTTACATCAGAAAGAAATCAATACTAAACTTGCATGGAGACTTTCCCCAGTATGTCTTAAAAATCTGTTGGTTCCAGAAACACCGCAGTTACTCTGAAAGTAACCCACAGCTCTTAGGTGGACAGCTTTGTTCTGAATGGAGAACTCCCAGAACTGGCCAGCCTTGCCCTTCCAGACTTGGCATGACGGGGAAGGACAGAAAGTCCTGAGGCGTCCTCACACCGGTGTTTCGAATCACTAAGAGCAGTGCAGCATGGTGAGGGTAGAGAGCGGGGGTAGCACAACTCCCTGGCAGAGTGGCAGGAGGGGACTGCTGATGCTAAGGGCCCTTGGCGGTTTAAGAGAGTGTGCCCACAGAAGCCAAGATGTGGGTGCATCTGGTCAAACTAGCCCTGCTCCATGACCTGGGGGAGCCATGTGAAGACAACTGGAATAGAGCAGGGACCCTGCAGGAGGGGAGCATGGTGCGGGGAGGTAGGCAGAAGGGAAGAGTGGGAGCCCCTGCAGGTGCCCAGGTCAGGTGTTTGGAGGGGGCCTGAGGCTCCCTGTGGGTGAAGCAGTAACTCTAGCAAAGACGTGGGACCTTCCCAAGCCACAGGCTCAGACCACTCACAGCCTCAGTCCTGCTGTTCCTTGAAGCTCCCAGGTCAGGAGATGACAGCCAGCCCTCTAGCCGTGATGGCGCACCTGTGGTCTGCCGTGTGTGAGATGACCAGGATGCTCTGGCATTTGTGAAGGTGGGGAGCAGAGAGGCAGAGATACAGAGAAACAGAGAACATATGAAGGAGGGAGCACCGCTGTGAGGCGAGCCTCTCAGGGGTGTGACAGGCACGGCCACTCCAGCCAGCTGCTCAGAGGATTTGGTGTCTCAGTTGAACCCTGACATCACCCACGTAAGAGTCAGTTTGAATACCCAGCAGTCAGCCGTGTGTGGGGTACCTGCTGCATGCAAGGCACCCTCAGGTACCCACTCACATTGGAGGGTCTGACCGTCTAACCGAGTGGGAGGGGATGAACAGGGCTCACTGTGAATAGGTAAATTATATGCCATGTTGTCTTGTGTGTGAGGGTGCCTGCCACGTGCGAGGTGCCCTTAGTTAGGTACCTGGCTCACTTTGAGGAAGCACACCTGGAGTCTGACATCTAACCAGGTGGAAGGGGATGAACAGTGCTCATTGTGAATAGGTAAGTTATACGCCATGTTGGGGATAAGTGTTCTGCAAAAGAGAAAAGGTAGTAGGCCAAGGAAAACAGTGTGTGGCCTTGATTGCAGGGCTGGGCAGGCCTCGCTGGGCAGATGTCCTGGGAGTGAGGACTCGGAGTGGGAGGGTGGCTGTATAGAAGGGCCGAGAGGGCAGCTGGCTGAGGCCCTGAGCTGGACATGTGGCTGACACATGTGTGAGGAATGGCATGGAAGTGCTAAATGGCATGAAGGGGATTGATGTCCTGACGCAGGCTGGAGACGTCACCACGGGCAGCTCCCCTTGCCTGGCCAGCCACTGGGAGGAGGCTGTGTTTTCTTTTGCAGCGAAATGGGGAAGCATCACAGGGATTGGAGCCAGGAGAGACTTGTGTGACTTAGGCTTCATTAGGATGGGCCTGGCTGTGGAGGGGAGAACATGTGTCCAGGAGGAGCCTTTTGGGAGTCTGAGTAACCCAGGTACCAGGTGAGGGCGGTTTGGACCTGGCACTCCAGTAATGGCCTCATTTAATGATCTCTTGAAGATGTCCATTTCCCCTTTATGCCAAGGCTATGGCCACCCAGGATTCCAAGGAGGCCAAGGAGACTAGAAGATCTTGTGAGGACACTTCAGTGAGGACCACACATTGTGAGCACTTCACACCTGAATACTGCACACCACTAGTACTATACACCTGATTGAGTACTGCACACTGTGAGTACTTCACACCTGAGTGGGGACCACACATTATAAGCACTTCACACCTGAGTAACACACACTGTACTTCACACCTGTGTACTGTACACTGTGAGTACTTCACACCTGAGTGAGAACTGCACATTGTGAGAACCTTCACCTGAGTAACATCATATTTCACACCTGCATACCACACACCACTAGTACTGCACACCTGAGTGAATACTGCACATTGTGAGCACTTCACACCTGAGTGAGTACTGCACATTGCATAGACCTGTGCAGTGAGTTACACACACATTTCACACCTGAATACTGTACACCACAAGCACTTCACACCTCAATGAGTACTGCACACCATGAGCACGTCACACCTGAGTAACACACTGTACTTTACACCTGAGTACCACACACCACAAGGACTGCACACCTGAGCGAGTACTGTACACTGAGTACTTCATACCTGAGTACTTCATACCTGAGAACTGCATGCCTGAGTGAGTACCACACACCGTGAGCACTTCACATCTGAATGAGTACTATGTGTTGTTTTTCACACCTGAGTAACACATACTGTATTTCACACCCGAGCACTGCACACCACTAGTACTGCAAACCTGAATGAGGACTACCCACAAGCATTTCACACCTGAGTACTGCACACTGCGAGCACCACAAACACACCTAAGTACCACAAAAGTGTGTTTCACACCTGCGTGAGTACTACAGACCAAAAGCATAGCCAAATGAGTAATGCACATCATGAGTGCTGCATACCTGAGTTACACATGCCATATGTACTGTAAAACTAAGTTCCACACAGTGTGTTTCATACCTGCCTGAGTACCACACACTGCAAGTACTTCACATGTGAATGAGTGCCGCAGGGTTACTTCACACCTGAGTATCATACACTGTGAGGACTGCACACCTGAGTGAGTACTGTGGAGTGTATTTCACACCTGCATGTGTACCACAACCACTTCATACCTGAATGAATACTGTACAGCATGAGCACTTCACACCTGAGTACTGACATCATGAGTACTGCACATCTGAGTGAGTTTTGCACACAAGTACTGCACAGCTGAGTGAATATTGCACAGCACAAGTACTGCACACCTGAGTATGTGCAACATGAGTATTGCACACCTTAGTGTGTACTGCACACAAGTACTGCACACCTGAGTGAGTGCCACACACTACAAATACTGTACACTTGAGTGGCACACAGCATTGAGTACTTAACATGAGTGAACACCACACACTGTGAGTACTGCACATCTGAGTGAGTACTGTACACCACGAGTACTATGCACCTGAGTGAGTAGTATACACCATGAGTCTTGCACAGCTGAGTGAGTACTGCACACAAGTACCGTGCACCTGAGTGAGTAATGCACATCTGAATGAGTACTGCACAGAGTGAGTACTTCACACCTGCGTGAGTACTGTATACCATGAGTACTACACACCTGAATACCACACACCAGAAACACTGCACACTTGAGTGAGTACTGCACATAAGTACTACACACCCAAGTACCACACAGCATGAGCACTGCACAGCTTGAATACTTCACACCTGAATATCACACACTGTGATTATTATACACCTGAGTACTGCACGCCTGAGCACTGCACACCACAGTACTATATACTATGAGTACTGCACGCCTGAGTGAGTACCATGCATTATGACTATTGCACACCTGGGTGAGTACCACACAGCATGAGTACTGCACACCTGAGTAGATACCACATAGTATGAGTACTGCACACCTGGGTACTATATGCCATGAGTACTGTATACGGCAAGTACTGCACACCTGAGTGAGTACCACACACCACAACTACTGCACACCTGGGTGAGTACTCTACACCACGAATACTACACACCTGAGTGAGTATCATATACTGCAAGTTGCAAGTGCTGCACACCTGGGTGTGTACACACACCACAAGTACTCCACACCCCAGTGAGTACTGCACACCTGAGAATCATACACCATGAGTATTGCACACCTGAATGAATAGTCAACATCTGGGTGAGTCCTACACACCACAACTACTGCCCACCTGGGTGAGTACCACACATCATAAGTACTGCACACCATGAGTATTACCAGAGTGAGTATCATGCACCACAAGTACTGCACACCCGAGTGAGTATCATACACCATGAGTACCGTACACCTGAGTATCATACACTGTGAGTACTGTACACCTGTGTATCATACATCATGAGTATTGTACATCTGAGTGAGTACTGCACACTGTGAGCACTGCACATCCAGTAGTCTTATCCCTTCCCTCAACCTGTGTCCTCCCTGACAAAAATCTAGACACTTCTGCAAGTAGCAGCCCAAGAAATACTTGTACAACCCTCTCACCCAACAGCTGAAGAGCTTAAAACCTTGGAAGCATTGAGTGTCAGCAAAGATTTATGGGCATTGCCACGTAAAGTACACTCTCAGGAGAGTGCAACAGCCTTGGGAGCAACCTGCCCTTCTTATCAGCTTTGGGGTCTGGTTCTCCCGCTAGAGCAAACTGTCATTTCCCTTGAAGCAGGATGTCCTGTTTAAAGCTGGTGTGAGCTATAGCTGGGTTGCTGGAAGGAAGAGAGAGAGAACACTGGTATGCCTCTGGTCGGGGGCTGTCCTGGCCCCTGCAGGACACAGTGTGACTGATGTGCTAACATGACACAGGAGGTAAGTCCTCTCATCTTCCAGGCTGGGGGATGACCTTCATATCATGCCTTGGGGTCCTACTAAGACTCTGGGGCCTCAAGCCCAGTCCTCACGTGGACCCAGCAGGTCCTCCTGCCCTGTCCTTACCCATCTCTCCTCCCCAGCACCTATGCCACATGCAGAGGCGATCAGTGGCAGGAGTCTTTGGGGGGTCTGCCAGATTGAGAGTGAGGGATAGTGCGGATTATACCTCAGAAACAATGCCAAACTCTCTGTCTTGAACTGTGTTTTTCCTAAGAACATTTTTAGGTGACTGAGCCCTTCAGCTTACAGATGTGAGTCTCTGATAGTCACCCCAAGCCATTTCTGGCCTTGGGGTGCCAGTGTTCTAGTTCATTGGAAGAAGCCCTGACTGCAGACACTGGATGTGGGGCCTTGGGTCAGCATTCACATTGCTGGTGCTTCTACGAGTGACAGTGCAGAGTTTAATGAGAGCGACTGTCTTGGCCTCCAGCCAGGGATGCACTGCATCATGGCTGCCTCGCACCGGCCCTCTGCCAGGTTCCCAGTGACTTGCAGCCCCTTCAGAGCAGCAGCTGAGGGGCGGGGTGGGGTGGGGCAGCAGCTGGTTCAGGGGAAGGAGGACAGGGACAAGGCCATGCAACAAGATGGCTCCCTGACGCCCGGCATAGCCTCAGGAACCTTAAAGCATCCGCAGAAGTTGGCTGCATACACAGGCACCATCAAAAGATCCGCCCCGGCCCAGCACTGGGTTCGCTTGGTGCCACAGTGTCACGTACTAGAAGGATCACCAGCTCTGAAGCCAGTGGAATCCCAGCACTGGTCTTCACTCTGCTGCGAGACTTTGGGCAAGTATTTTAAACTCTTGGGACCTCAGTTTGTTTTTCTGAGTAACAGATGATAAAATTTGTACATTGAAGGGCTGCTGGAAGATTAAGAAGGCAAACTGGTACAGCCACTTTGGGAAACAGTTTGGCAGTTTCTTATACAGCGAAACATGCTCTTACCATATGACCCAGCAATCCAGCTTCTTGGTATTTACCCAAAGGCGTTGAAAACTTATGTCCACAAAAAAACACGCTGCACACATGAATGTTTGTGGTGACTTTATTAATTGCTAAAATGTGGCAGAAACCAAAATGCCCTTCAGGAATTGAAAGGATAAGCTATAGTATGCTTGTTTGTATCGTCTATTCAGTGATTAAAAAGAGTGAGTTTGTCAGACATGGAAAGGCATGGAGGACAGTCAGTGCATGATCCTAAGTGAAGGAAGCCATGTGAGAAGCTCCAGACAGTGTGGTCCCAACTATATGATGTTCTGGAAAAGGCAGAACTCTAGAGACAGTGAAAAGCTCAGTGGTCATCAGGGGATTGGGGGGAGAACTGGAGGATGAACAGGCAGAGCATAGGATTTTGAGAGCAGTGTCACTGTCCTGTGTGACACTGGAATGGTGGACACGTGACATTGTGCACCTGTCAAAACCTACAGAATGTAGAATGTACAGCACAAAGAATGAACCCTGATATAAACTGTGGGCTTCAGTTAATAAATACATTTTCTAAAATGATTAAACAGGATACTGTACATAAACTCACTAACTGGCACAAGCTAGGCTTTCGTACATAGTGGATATGTTTTTTAAATTCTTCCCCTGAGTTCCAGTAATGTCATTTAGACATAGTTTCTGTTTGGGTTAGATGTATCAATTTTCATTAAAAGTGATGTTATTTAAGAATCTCTTGCTGGTTACCAAATGAGATGAGCTGCCCCTTGTAACCATGGATCAATTCAAAGCAATGTAACGTTTCCTCCTTTGTCTGACCTGTGCAGAGTTAACAATAGCCTGTGACCAGATCCAAAGGAGGTAAGCCCTGGCTCAGGCGAGAGTATCATTTTAGTCCCCACGATGTACGGCTGGCGTAGACCTGGGTCTGGACTTGGTTAGTTATGATGCAGTCACAACACACCGCATCTTGAGTTGATTTTTGCCGTATCCTGTATTGTCATGTAAAATGCAAACTTTAATCAAGAATTGCTCCAGCACAGTATCCTTATTTGTCCTGCATGAAGTTTCTCCTCTTCTGTACATTTTTTTGGTATGGTTCAAATTAGTGTGGGAAGAAACAGCAGGAAATATAAATTTAAATGACACATGTTCAGTCGTAAAAGAATTACATCACAAAGCATTAGAACAGGGCACAGAAAACTTGCAACCGTGGATGGAGCAGAAGGGATTGTATATTAAATGGGACCCAGCACCCATTTTGTAACTGGAAATTGTGTGTGGCAGGGGCCCTTCCCTTTTCTCATATGTGCTAAGAATCCAGCCTTGTAAAACTACCAAAGGGTCCTCGTCCAACACAGCTTGGATCCAGCACAATGGTGCTGGCATTGTCAAGAACACGCAATGGTCATGGGCCTTTTGCAGGTTCTAGAATGAAATGTTACATCTGTCCTTGTCTACCACAACTTGGTGCTCGGCAACTTTTCGTGGCACATTTTAGAGACACAGAATTTCAGCACATTAGGGAGCATTGGCACAGAGCTCTCTCTCCTCCCAGGGTCCTCTCTTTGTCCTTTACGGGCTGCCCATTCACCTTCTCTGGCGCTCCCTTTATGTGTGCCTGTTGGGGAAGTCCTAATGCCTGTGTGGTGTGTTTCTTCTGTCCCAGCTCTGTTGCAGCCGTAGATTGAGTTCTCTGCCTCATGTACTGGGGGATTATCTCAAACCCCAGGGGACCTTGGTGATCCAAGTGCCAGCAGCAAGGGACATTTACTGGCATGACATGGGCTTGACGGAGTTTCCTGCACATGCAGGAACCGCGAACCTGAGGAAGAGTACACAGCTGAGCGAGAAAGGGCAGGATGGGCTTAGTGCTGCCTAGGAAGCAGAGAAAAATGTGTGTGTCTGGATAAAAAGGTACCTCTGGGGACGCTGAGAACAGATGGGAATCCAGGGAAAGCCAGAACCGCCCACTCCCTCACTGCTGAGAGTGTCACAGAACAGGAATTGGCCTGGAGCCAGAGAGCGTTGCTCCCAAACGGAAAGCCTGATGTGAGGGCGGGTGGTGAAGGGCGAGCAGGGCGGTCAGGGTCAGAGCCTGCATCAGGAGGGGCACTCACTCCTGCTGGTCCTCAGCCACAAGGACCAGCCAAGCTGTGGTGCTGGCCATGGACATACTGTCTTCCTATAACCACCATCGCTCAAGCAGCGTCCAGTTGCTTGACGTGAGCAGAGTGTTCCACTGAGTGCACATTCTGTCCACTGTGGGTTAAGGCAAAGCAAATCCTCCAGGGAGCGGGTTGGAGTCTCCATTCCAAGATGAGCAGTGTGGGACGGGTGGGTGGGGCGGATGGAGAGGAGCCGATTTCGCCTTCTGTTTATGTGGGTTTTAAATGAGAAGAGTCCATGTGCTTCCAAAGTGTACAGGTGGGGTGACCCAGTGGGAGCTCAGCCTGACTGCAGTTGAACTTGTTTGAGGGATCTAAATGTTGAATCTGCCCCCATCACGAATCCTGGAACCCAGGGTCAGCAGCAAAGGCCGAGGCTAAACACTGCAGCTGGAGTCTGAAGTGTTGCAACCAGCAAGCCTCTGCTGAGGCAGCCTGGGACTTCCGAGGCCCCAGAGGAAGGCAGCCTGAAAGCGTGAGCAACGCCCAGGAGGCCCGAGTCCTCAGCACTCATCCTGCCACCAGCTCTGAGTCCCCGAACTTTCTTGTCAAGAAAGGACCTGGCAAGCATCAGAAGACATGTCATGTTTATACTTCGAAGTGGGGCCAAGCTTCATGGATGCTTGGAGTCAGCCATGTCAATCATGCATCCTGTGGGACCATGATGGATACAATGCTTTCTTCAAAACGAAAAATAAGAACTTGCCCTTACTATATCTAATAAATCTATACCCATGTTTTACTCAGACATGATAGTGATTACAAGGGGTGCTTTGCAGAGGGTGGAGTCAGCCATCTGGGGGGCTGTCAGCCATCTGGGGGGCTGCTTTGTGGATGTCATGATGATGGGGGGTGCTAGTGACATGTGATGCAGGGGGAAGAGCTACCCAACTGTGCTCTGGGCAGTCCTGCAGAGCAAGAAGCTGGCTGACATCCCGCATGACTTTCATGTGTCCTGCCACACAGTTCCAGAGTCCAACTTTGTTTTCTATGGAAGCATAGGATTTTTTCATGTTTGAAAATACACATTAAGTTTTCCAGGAATGTGTACAGACAGAGGTGAGGTGGCACTTTGTTTTGTACAGAACTTTACCTGGAGTTATTAATTGTTTTAGAAAAGTCAAATTATAGCACACACTGCTGGTGTTTGGGTCAGCAAACACTACCACGTTCTCTGTCTGTGCTGTGGCTATCACGTTCATGGTTCCTCCATGGGTGCAGGAATCCAAGGCCTCATGGCCTCTGCAGCTGTTAGCAGGGCAATCCCAGGTAGAAATGCACACCCTGTTATAGAGGCTGCTTTCCTCTTATCTCTCCTTGGTGTTGTAGTTTTCACATCATATTAAGTCGAACATTTGAGTAAGTTATATTATCAGTGGACTCATACTGCATAGGTAGAGTGGTCTACAATGTCTGTTACAAGAGCATGGTATTGGATTGGGCTGGAGCCACTGGGCCACAGAATGCTTTTACATCTGTGAGCCTGTGAGATTGTTCAGTCAGGGCCTTCCTTTTCATAGATGAGTCAACTCAGGCCCTTGGAGTCTTTCATTCTATTACTGTGTTCAACAAATGCTGTGGTCATGGAAGGTGACAAAGACAGTGACTTCAGCTCCCCCTCTCTCTTTAGGGTCACAAGGCCTGGAGCAGTGGTTAGCTCCCCACTGGCATCGCTGCTCATTCATGTGAAGAGTAGCGGCAGCCGTGAGAATGGTGTGGTTAGCGGTGAGATGGGAGCACAGGAAGCTAATTTTAGAGTTGGGCTGTCCCATAGAAATACAGTGCTAACTGGCTAGGTGCACTGGCTCAGGCCTGGAATTCTAGCACTCTGGGAGGCTGAGATGAACAGATAGCTTGAGCCCAGGAGATCCAGACAAGCCTGGACAACATAGGAAGGCCCCATC
>CAUYQG010042767.1:0-12020 GCA_963574415.1 Tarsius wallacei
GCTAATTTTTTGATTTATTGTAGAGATGAGGTCTCGCTTGCCCAGGCGGGTCTCGAACCCGCGGGCTCAGGCAATCCACTCACCTCAGCCTCCCAAAGGCGCGGGATTACAGGCTGAGCCACCGAGCCCGGCTGGATATAAGATTTTATTTTTACTTCTCAGAGTTTTTCAGTGCATTCCTAAACTCAGCTGCTGTTCCAGAGCAAGAGTCCCTATGCCAGCATGGCTGGGCTTACAGAAGTTTCAATGGCAGTTTGACAAGGCCATCCACAGGAATCTGCATATTGTGTTTCTGAACTTGGGTTGTACTTCTGACTCTTCCTTTTTATGTATGTATATATGTATGTATGTATGCATTAGAAATGGATTCTTGCTATGTTGCCTAGGGTGGTCTGGAACACAGCCTCAAGTGATCTTCCACCTTGGCCTCCCAAAGTGCTAAGATTACAGGGGTGAGCTACTATGCCCAGCCCAGACTCCTCCTTCTGTCTTTGGGAACTGCTGGGAAGAAAATTTTTCCTCTTATGATCTCATTGTCTGGGGGAAGAGGGCTGTAAATTAAATGACAATAGACAGATCAACAGGAGAAAAGACAAGTTTTATTTACATTTACATGCTGAAGTACTTAGTGATGAGTGCTGAATAGCCAGAGGTAACAGTTTATATACCCATTTAACAAAAAAGGATAGTCTGGGCTTCAGTGGGAATGTTTGGAAGGATCTATTGGGCTTTTTGACCCTAATGGCAGCTGTATTTGACTTCCTGGTGCTAAGGGTCAGTCTTCTCCCAAACATGAAACTCCTTTGGAGGGGGTTCAATGGCAGCTATATTTCCTGGAGGTTCTGCTTAAATTCAGATATTCTTTCTGTGACTGCTTATTGTTTGGATGTTTTCAGTTTAAAGTAGTTCATACACTTTGGTGAGCTGTTCATCACTTCAGAGCCTACATTTCTTTTCCTGTCAAAACAATCCCACCCTATTGGAGAGTCCAAACTGAATGTCAAAAAGGCTCTTGGAAGTTCCTTCTATCCTTATGTAAATGTATCCAGCTTCTCCTCAGTGGCTTGTTCTGCCTACCAAGAAGGTAACTGAAGGATGGTATGTTCCCCCCTTCCCCTCACTTTCCCTCCCCTCCCCTCCCTCTACCCTTTGGAGAAGGAAAGATTTTTGAAAGCATGTGTCTAGAAATCAGACAAACCTGGATCCAAGTTCTGCCATTTTCTAGCTGTGACTTTGGGCAAATCACTTCCTCATTAAGGCTTAGTTTCTTCATCTGTAATGGAAGAGCAAAATACCAACTCTAAAATGTTATAAGGATGAAGAGAATAAATATGAAAAGAACCTGAGAAAAGGCTTTGGCATTCACATTCAATAAAGGAGCACTGCTGATATAGTAAGAAATATTTTAATTATTCCCAGACTGCAGTGACCTGATCATATATCCTCTATTTTCATCAACCTTGACTACTTAGAAGGCAAGATATCGGTGGTGGTGATGGTGACAGTGATAGTAGTTGCCATTTATTGTGCTTTTTTCCCTACTACTCTGCTAAGTACCTTACATGCACTATCTTATTCAATTTCATTTAATCCTGACAACCACTCTACAAGGTAGGTACCAATGTAATAGTTAACCACAATTTTGCAATCAGAAAGATCTGAGTTTGAATTGTGGCTTTCCCTTAATAGTTGTGTGACCTTGGACAAGCTATAGACCCTGTCTTAGCTTCAGAGCATCAATTTCCTCCATTAGTAACAAAAATCTAATTCCTACTCCATAGGGTTATTGTGAGGATTTAAGAGGATAGTTTAAATACACTTCTTGGCATACAACAGGTGTTCAATGTTACATTACTCACTTTTCTCCTTAATATGTAATATGAAAAGGACAACAGTATATATTTACATATTGCATTATCATTCCTTAAATCTAAATATTACACCAAGATTTGTAGAAAGAAATATAGCAGAGAAATAAAATGAAAAAATCAAGCCATCTTGGAAGAAATTGGGAGAATGAAATAAAACTGAAAGGAGATTTTTATCTTAGCTTTTTCCAATATTACTCCTGAAAATAGTGCTATTTTTATTTGAATGTGGCATTATTTCTCAGTCTTATTCACTTGACAACTGCTTCAATAGTTTTTCATTGGGGTCATGTTTACTGGAAGAAAGCATATTGTGACATTTAAATAAACCATTTTAGAGGTTTCATTTTGGCCAAATATAAATAACATAGATATCAGGCAAGCAGAGTCAGAAATCAAACCAGCGGGTAACTCCATCTTAATGGTAACAAACCTCAACTGTCAATTCCCAAAAACGTTCTAATTGGTCTCTTACCAACAAGAGACAGGGTTCAATCCTGGACAAAACTTTCCCAAGCTGTCCCTGCCACAATCTGCCACGTGCCCAGGGTTCACAAATGTATTTCATCAGCTACTCACCCTTATTCATTCTGCACCTTTTTCCTCCTCTGACTACTTGCATCCAGTGATCCCTGATCATTCCAACTTTAAAACACCCCTTCAACTGGGCAGATAATCTAGATCATCCAAATTTTCAGCAATGGCTTTCTTCTGCCCAGCTGTTTCTATCATCTCCCCACCTAGCACATGCCGATAACTCACAAATTTCTTGGGTTGAGTATAGCCTTGGAATGACAGGGGCAAGTAAGAGGAGGGATCGGCAGTCCAACAATCATACCCACAAAAAGCTTGTACTTGAAGACAAATAGGATTCTTCTGGAATAAACCTTCCTCCCAGGGCCCCTCCATCTCTCTTTTTTAACCCCTCCTCTGCACTGTCCAAATTCCAGTTTCTTTACGATAAGTCTCCAAAAGGGTTGGTTATCTGTCCCCTCCCTAAGTCTTCTTTTCAGGATCTAGCTTGAATTGGTATTCCCATTAGCCAAAACAAGAGACTGCCACAAAGGAAATATCTTTCTGAGTTGCTGCTGAGCACAGCAGTATCTTCAGCAGGTTCAGCTGAATGGTTTAACATAAGAACATTCACCTTCCCATTTAAGAAAAATGTGTTGGCTTTTATGGGCATAACTACTGTGTATACTTTGAGACTTCTGTAGCATTCGAGGAAGTTATTTATATTTCCCTTTGTTACCAAAGAATTTAAGTTGGTTTACTATAAATAATGTGTACACATGGACGCAGAGTGTGGAATGATAAGCACTGAAGACTCAGAAGGGTGGGGGGCATAAAAGGGAGGTGGATGATGACAAACTACTTAATGGGTACAATGTATGTTATTTAGGTGATGGATACATTAAAAGCCCTGACTTCACCACTAAGCAATATATCCATGTAACACAATCATATTTGTACCCCATAAATCATACAAATTTTTAAAAATCATAAATGAAAAGATAAAAAAGTCAAGAAATCAAAGGAAGGTGAAAATTATGATAGAAAGGTTAAAACAAGGCCAGGACAAAGGCTAGTACTAAAAATGTCTACCAAAAGTCTAGAACACTTGCTAATTAGTAAGTCAAAAAATTGGCCATTGGGAAAAAGAAAGGCAGTTACATGATTTACAGTGTCTATAGAAAATATTAATAAGCTGAATAAGAAAAGTATGAGCATTCCTGGTACCAAGACCAGACATTACATTACATTACATTATGTACAACAATACAGTTCATAGGACTGTTTCTTCTACAATCACTCTTGTAGGCCAATGGCTTCAGGCCAAGGCACAATCCAGCTTTTACAAGGAGCCAGAGTTATGGGATCCAGGCAATTAGCTCTCCAAAGGTCTGGCTTAATTTAGAGAGAGGTTTGAGAATTTCTATAAGAAGGGGTAGATGGCTTAACTTTGGGTAATCCTCCATAAATATGGTTTCTACAAATGAGTTTTGGTTTTTAGCATCAGCAAGTCCTTGGAAATGTTCCCTGACAAGTCACCAAACAGGAGCTCTTTTAGACTACCAGTTAAGAACAGAATCATGTGTTTTAGCAGTGAGCAGCTATAGTGAATCAAATACTCATGTCAGTCACTTAAAAATATAAAATAATCATAAAATTTCAAATGTAGAACAATGTAACTTCCTGGTACACACTTTTTAAAAAATCACAATTGTGGCTAAATAAATAAATCATAGGTGACCCTCATGATGCCCTCTTCCTGGTATCTATACTCTTGTATATTACCTTCCCTCTAAATGTGAGTGGAATCTGTGACTTGCTTCCAACTGATACAATGGCTAAAGTGTTGGGATGTTACTCCTGTGATCGGGTTACATAGTATAAGATTTAATTTGGTTAGCAGTCTGGATTTAAAGACTCCTTGCAGATTTGATAAAGTATGTAGCCATATTGGGGGAGACCACGAGGCAGGAAACTGTGAGTGGCCTCTAGGAACTGAGGCCACCCTCCAGACAACAGTCAATATAAACCTAAAGCCCTCTGTCCTCATAAGCCCAAAGGAATGAATTCTGACAACCACATGAGTGAGCTTGGAAGCAGATTCTTCCCCAGTTGAGTATTCAAATGATTACACACCCTGACAGGTACCTTGTCTGTAGCCTTATAAGGCTCTAAACAGAGGACCCAGTTAAGCCATGCCTACACTTCTGACTCACAACAATCTGTGAAATAATAAATGTGTGTTATTTTACATCACTAAGTTTGTGTGTGCAGAAATAGGTACCCAATATAAGAAGATAAACTTGTCCTAAAGTGTGTGCCAAAACAGTAGTCCATTTGTCAACTATTAGCCTGTTAAATGGTATGGACCACCTACCAAAAAAGAAACCTGTGATTTGAGACTAGAATACACAATTGTTTTCTAGCTACAAATAACTAGCAGGGCTAGTTGACAATTAAACACTCTCATGATCTCTGTTAATACAACCATTTCATCTACATTGGCTACATCCTTGCTGTGTGCAAAGCACCATTACTAGGCTCTAGAGAGCAAGAACAGGAATAAAAGCCAAGATCCCATGCCCTCAAAGAACTTGCAAACTGCTCAGGGACATCAAACATATATAAATGAAACAGCTTACAAACAAATACCAAATGGCATACTAGTTTTACTAATACAAATTAACAAAGATGCAAGGAATTCAATCAGGAAAAAAACAGGCATTTTTAAATGCATTTCCATCCAGCTTTAGGTGTTTTGAGTTCTTACATTTAATTGTGGATGTGCACGTCAAAGCAAACAGAAACACTGCGCTCATTATCCCCTATTCTCCCACAGAACAGCGGGAAAGGAGAAGTTTCATTCTTTTGTCTTAAATGCTGTAAGGTTTATCTTCCTCACACTTGCCCTGAAGCAGGGAGATATGTCGGGGGAGAAGGGACTGAGGTTCAATGAACTTTTCTACTTCCCCAGTGCCACTACTGTATCTGAGTACATAAGCTCTATCAGTTTTATTGTAAATTTAAAGAAATACATGCTTACTACAAAAAAATTAAGGATTATAAAGAAAAAAAGATAATGAAAACTTGTAACCCAGCCCCAGAAGAAAAAACACTGAAAATTTTTGTGTAA
Source organism: Tarsius wallacei (assembly GCA_963574415.1). NCBI lineage: Eukaryota > Metazoa > Chordata > Mammalia > Primates > Tarsiidae > Tarsius > Tarsius wallacei. The sequence goes on from CAUYQG010042767.1 coordinate 5,515, forward strand.
CCTCTTATGTCTGTAAGTGTGCATATACGTGTGTGTTAAAAATCACTCACACATGAACACACACATGAGTATAATTACACTGACATGCTAATTTTTTTCTCACTCAGCAATTGTATCTTTCCATGTCAAATATTCTTTCCTACTATTGTTTTTCAATCTGATTTTGTTTATTTTAAGCTTTTTTGAAAATAAAACAAATGTTTCAGTTTAAGATCATTATAAACCATATTACTTTTAGATCTAGTTCATTTATTTTTATATATTGAATGAGACCATAATTCACATGCTGTACTAATCACCAATTTAAAGTGTACAATTTAACAGATTTTAGTATATTCACAGAACTGTGGAACCATCACTACAATAACTTTAAAACACTTTGGTCACCCCCTAAAAAAACTCTGCACCTATTAACAATAACTCCCTATTTCCCCCTCCAACCTTCTCTCAAATCCCTCAGTAACCACTTGTGTAGTTTCTGTCTCTGTGAATTTGCCTCTTCTAAACATTTTGTGTAAGTGGAATCATAGAATACGGGTCTTTTGTGACTGGCATCTGTTTTAATGTTGCAAGATTCATCCATGTTGTATCATGTATAAAGCCTTCATTCTTTTTTAAGATTGAATAACATTACATTGTGTGCTATACCCCATTTTGTTTCTCCAGTTATCTGTTGACAAACATGTGAGTTGTTTCCACTTTTTGGCTATTTTGAATAATGCTGTTATAAGCCAGACACAGTAGCTTACCTCTGTAATCCCAGCACTTTGAGAAGCCAAGAAAGGTGGATTGCTTGAGCCCAGGAGTTGGAGACCAGTATGGACAACATAGTGAGACCTCATCTCTACAAAAATATATTTTTTTAACTAGTCTGGCATAGTGATGTGTACCTGTAGTCCCAGCTACTCAGGAAGCTGAGGCAGAATGACCTCTGGAGCCCAGGAGGCTGGGTAATAGACCTCTAGAGCCTGGGCAATAGAGTGAGACACCAACGAAAGAAAGAAAGAAAGGAAGGAAGGAAGGAAGAAAGGAGCCGGGCTCAGTGGCTCAGCCTGTAATCCCGCGCTTTGGGAGGCTGAGGTGAGTGAATTGCCTGAGCCCGTGGGTTCGAGACCCACCCGGGCAACTTGGAGAGACCTCATCTCTACAATAAACCAAAAAAAAAAACTTAGCTGGGGGTGGTAGCGTGCGCCTGTAGTTCCAGCTACTGGGAAGGCTGAGCGGAAGGATCGCCAGAGCCCAGCAGGTCGAGGTTGCGGTGGCCGGGAGCGGCCACTGCACTCTAGTCTGGGTGACGGAGTGAGACTCCAAGTCAAAAAAAAAAAAAAAAAAGAAAGGAAGAAAGGAAGAAAGGAAGGAAGGAAGGAGGGAAGAACAAAAGGGACATAACAATGGTAAAAATATCAATCCATGAGAGAATCATAATAATTCATAATAATCTTAAATGTCTACAGGGTAAACAACACAGCATCAAAATACATGAATCTAAAATTGATAGTGCTGAAAGAAGAAATAGGCACCTAACAACAGCAAAGTATACTTTTGTTTTTTTCAAGAGCCCTGTAAGATTCACAAATATAGACCATATACTGGGCTCTAAAACAAACCTCAACATATTAAGAAGTACTTGATAATACAGTGTGTTCTCTGACAACAATGAAATAAAACTAGAAATAAATCAGAGCTAATATAAAGTTATATAAACACATGAAAATTAAACAACTAACTTTTAAATAAGCCATGGATTAAAAAGGAAGTCTCAAGAGAAACCAAACAAAACACCAAACTGAATAAAAATCAAAATACAACAATTTTGTGAGATGCAGCTAAACCAGTGCTGAGAAAGAAATTTAGAGCAGTAAATAGTCATATTAGAATGAAGAAACGTTTCAAATCAATAATCGAAGTTGCCACAAGAAACTAGAAAGATAAAAATAAAACTAAAGCAAGTAGAAGGAAGGAAATAATAAACATCAGAGTAGAAAACAATGATATTAATAACAAAACAATATAGAAAATTAATCAAACAAAAAGTTTTTTGGAAAAAAATCAATAAACTTGAGAAACCTCCAGCAATACTAACAAAAAAAAAAAAGGAAAGAAGATACAAATCAACAATACCAGGAATGAAATAGATGACATTACTACAGATTCTGTAATCATTAAAATATGATAAGAGAATACTACAAAACACTTTACACTCACAAATTCAATATCTTAGAAGAAGTAGACAAATTCCTTGAAACAACAAAGAGCAAAACTCACATAAGTTGAAGTAGAAAATCTGAAGATCTCTACAACCAAGAAAGAAATTGAATTCATAATTTTAAAACTCCTGAAAAAGAAATCTCTAGGCCCGTTGTCTCATTGAGAATTCTACCAACAGCTAAAGAATTAACGTATCTTTACACAAACTGTTTCAGAAAATATAAGATGAAGGAGCATTTCCTAACTCATTTTAGGAGGTCATTATTACAATGATATCACAGCCAAAGACAGTACAAAAAAGAAAGCTAAAAACCAGTTATCACTCATAAAATTATATACAAAAATCCTCAGAAAAGAATAGCAAACTGAATCTAACAATGTACAAAAAGTACACATATGGTGGGAACCACCTAAATATTCAATAACAGAGGAGTAGATTTTTTAGATGTGGTATACTCATATAATGGAATGCTATTCAGTCTTAAGAAAGAAGGAAATTCTGCGACAATATGGATGAACCTGGAGGACATAATTCTAAGTGAAATAAGCCTGTCACATAAAGACAAGTACTGCATGATTCCATTTATATGACGTATCTATAATAATTAAATTTGTAGAAACAAAGAATATAATGGTCTTTGCCAGGGTCTGGGGGAGGGGGAAATGGAGAGTTACTAATTAATAGGCATAAAGTTTCAGTAAAGCAAGATGAGTAAATTCTAGAGATCTGCTGTAAAATATTGTACCTATATTCAATAATATTGTATTATACACTTAAATATTTGTTAAGAGAGTGGATCTCACATTAATTGTTCTTATCACAATAAAAAAATTTTTTAAACCCATATATATCATGACAAAATGGTACTTTTTTTTTCCTGGTACGCATTTCTGGTTCAACATTCAATAGTCAATGTCGCTAAAGAAAGTCATATAATCACATCATTTGATACAGAAAAGTCATGCAAAATCCAATACTCATTCATGACTTTTTTAATCTTAACAAATCAAGAAATAGGGATATTACCTCAGCTAAATAAATAACATGTACAAAAAACTTATAGCTAACATTATTGTAGAAAGACTGAATACTTTCCACAATAAGATCAGAAAAAAGGAAAGACAAAGATCAGGAAAATGTTTGCTCTTACCACTGTAATTTAACATATTAGTTCTAGAGATAGCACTAGGCAAGAAAATATATATAAAGGCATAGAAATTGGAAGAGAAAAAATAAAATTATACCATTTGTAAGAAACATAATAGTCTAGGTAGAAAAAAACCAAGCAATCTACAAAAAATAAACATCCTAGAACTAACAAATAAGTCCTACAAAGTCAGAAGAAAGATACAAAATCAGTGAGGAAAAATCAACTGCATCTCTATTTCATAAAAATAAATATGCAAAAACAAGAATTAAAAGAACAAAACAGCAAAATTCCTGCCACTAATAAGTAACTATAGCAAGGTTGCAGGATACAAGATTAATATACAAAAGTAAATCATGTTCTTTTTTTTGTTTGTTTTGTTTTTGTTTTTGTTTTTTTTTATTTCACCAGTCCTTTATTGATAGACATTTTAATTATTTTTAATCTTTTGCCATTACATAGAATAATTGATACATGTACAGTTTCAGGTGAGTGTTATTCACAGGCTGAGTTATCAGAAGTGAAACTTTGGGGTTAAAGGGCACAAGTATTTGTAATTTGTACAGGTTTTGCTGAGGTGTCCCCCAAAATGGTGATAATGGTAAATCATGTTCTTATGTACCAGAAATGAACAAGTAGAATCTAAAATTATAATCACAATGCCATTTACATTAGCACCCTAATAAAATAAATATTTAGGTATATATCTAACAAAATATGAACAAGATCTACATGAGAAAAACTCAAAAACTTTGAGGAAAGAAATCAAATAAAAGCTAAATAAATAGATATTCCACAGTCTTGGATAGGAAACTTATCATCAAAATGCCAGTTCCTCCCAATGTCACCTATAAGTTCAATGCAATCCTGGTCAAAATCCCAAGTCATTTTGTGGATATTGACAAACTGCTTTTAAAGTTTATATGGAGATGCAAAAGACCCAGATTAGCCAACACAATATTAAAAGAGAAGAACAAAGTTGGAGGACTGACCCTACCAGATGTCAAGAATTACTATAAAGCTGCAATCATCAAGACAGTATGGTATTGGCAAAAGAATATACAAATAGATCAATAAACTAGAATGGTGCGCCCAGAAACAGAGCTGCATAATATAGTCAATTAATCTTTGACAAAGGAGCAAAGAAAATAAAATGGAGAAAATATATTCTTTTTAACAAATGATGCTGAAAAAAAATCAAAAAATTTAATCTAGACACAGACTTTACACCCACATTCAAAAAATTTAATCTAGACACAGACTTTACATCCTCCACAAAAATTAACTTGAAATGAACCGGAAACTACAAAACTACAAAACTCCTGGATAATAACATAGAAGAAAATCTAGGTGACCTTGGTTTTGGCAATGACTTTTTAGATACAACACCAAAGGCAAGTTCTATGAAAGAAAATAATTGATAAGTTGGACTCCACTAAAATTATTTTTTTTTTTGCTCTGTAAAAGACACTGTCAAGAGAATGAAAAGATATGCCACAGACTGGAAGAAAATATTTGCAAAAGATATATCTGATCAAGGACTTTTATTAAAAAAATACAAAGAACTGTTAAAACTCAACAATAAACAAACAACCTGATTAAAACATGGACCAAAGACCTTAACAGACAATGCACCAAAGAATATACACAGATGGCAAAGAAGTGTATGAAAAGATGCTCCACATCAGATGTCATCAGGGAAATTCAAATTAAAACAACAATGAGATACCACTACACACCTATTAGAGTGGCCAAAATCCTGAACCCTGACAACACCAAATGCTGATGAGGATCTGAAACAACAGGAGCTCTTATTCACAGCTGGTGAGAATGTAGAATGGTACAACCACTTTGGAAAACAGTTTGGCAGTTTCTCACAAAACTAAACATACTCTTACCATACAATCCAGCAATCACGCATTTCATTATTCACTCACAGGAGTCGAAAACACACGTCCACACAAAAACCTACACACAGACATCTACAGAAACTTTACTCATTATTGCCAAAACGTGGAAACCACCAAGATGTCCTTCAAAAGGTAAATGGATAGGCTGTGGTACATTCGGACAATAAAATGTTATTCAAAGTTCAAAAAGAAATGAGCTACAAAACCATGATAGTACAGGGGGAGTATTTAAAAGCATACTACTAAAAGTGAAAAAAGCCAATCTGGAAAGATTACATGGTATACGAGTCAAACTATAGTCATGTGCAGCGTAATGACATTTTGGTCAATGACAGACTACATATGTGACAGTGGCCCCATAAGATTATTATGAAGCTGAAACTGTTCTATTGTCTATTGATGTCATAGCCATTATAACGTCATAATGTAATGCATTATGCATGTGCTTTTGGTAATATTGGTGTAAACAAACCTACTTCATTGCCAGTCATATAAAAGTATAGCACAATTACATATAGAACATAGTACTTGATGATGATATTAAATGGCTATGTTACTAGTTTATATATTTACTATGCTGTATTTTTATTGATATTTTAGTGTTCATACTTTCCAATTATTAAAAAAAAAGTTAACTGTAAAACAGCCTCAGGTAGAACCTTCAGGAGATAGTCCAGAAAAAAGAAATGTTATCATAGGAGATGACAGCTCTACGTGTGTTACTGCCCCTGAAGACCTTCCAGTGGGTCAAGATGTGGAGGTGGAAGACAGTGACACTCATGATCTTGACCTGGACTAATGTGTGTGTCTGTGTCTTAGTTCTTAACACAAAAGTTTAAAAAGTAAAAAAATAAAATAAAATTTAAAAATAGAAAAAAAGTTTATAGAATAAGAATATAAAGAAAAGCCGGGCTCGGTGGCTCAGCCTGTAATCCCGCACCTTGGGAGGCTGAGGTGAGTGGATTGCCTGAGCCCGCGGGTTCGAGACCCGCCTGGGCAGGCGAAACCTCATCTCTACAATAAATCAAAAAATTAGCCGGACGTGGTAGCGCGCGCCTGTAGTTCCGGCTACTCGGAAGGCTGAGGCGGAAGGATCGCCAGAGCCCAGCAGGTCGAGGCTGCGGTGGCTGGGAGCGGCCACTGCACTCCAGTCTGGGCGACGGAGTGAGACTGCGACTAAAAAAAAAAAAAAAGAATATAAAGAAAAAATATTTTGACAGCTATACAACGTGCTTGTGTT
>CAUYQG010042769.1:0-15461 GCA_963574415.1 Tarsius wallacei
CCTTCCAAGTAGCTGGAACTACAGGCGCGCGCTACCACGCCCGGCTAATTTTTGATTTATTATAGAGATGAGGTCTCGCCAAGTTGCCCAGGTGGGTCTCGAACCCGTGGGCTCAGGCATTCCACTCACCTCAGCCACCCAAGGCATGGGATTACAGGCCGAGCCACCGAGCCCGGCTTATTTTCTTTACAAAATTATTTCTGACTAAATTACTTTACAAATTTAGGAGTTGTAAAAGAAATGTGATATTTAAATAATGAATGATTATGCAAAATTTAATAAAATTTTATATCTAACATAGTTCAGTGTTTGGACATGTACAAATTAAAACATGAGAAAAATGCATTAACCCAGCACTTTTTCAACAAGAATTATTATAATAAAAGATTCCATCCAAGTGTTATTGAAGCTCAAAAAATAGAATTTTCTATTGAAGAACATCCTCTGTACATAGTGGTACTGCATATTTTGAAAAAGAAATTTCTAATGCGCACTGAGAGGTACATCCACAGATATTCATAACCGTAGATATTCATGAAAACACATTCACCTAGAAACACAGGGTGCTCAACAGAGAAGAAAGCTTGCAGAGCGCTTAGTTGAACACTTTCATTTTACATATAAGGAAGCGGACTCAAAGGTCACAAAGCAAGAACAGAGGCAGCACCTGAACCACAACCCACCATCTCTTGCTGTGCTTGCTATTCAAAACCACACCGCCTCCCAGCATTCTTTATCGCAAGGAATCTGATTGTACAAAGGAGGTTTTACACGGTTTAAACTAAGTTTTTATCTATACCAAACTGCCTTTGTCCCCAGATCTGGCTCCTTCGTGCCCAGAATGCCTCTATCGCGGAACCTCCAGCTGCCCTCAAGCCTGTGGGGTCTTTCTCCTTGCTCCAGACTCAACTCTTCAGTCTCTTCCATCACAACCCTCATGTTGGCCCATCCCTCCTCTGCTCCCAACCCTGACCTTCACATTCATCCTTCGCAAAGTTCTGAGACTCAATACAGGGAAAAATATATAGGTACGTGCTCATTTCCAATCTGGAGCCACGGTTGTCAGATATAAATTATAACCACAGATGCCTTGAGGAAAGCAAAAGGTATCTACATTATTCATGATAACAAGGCCTAGAAGAAGAAATCTGGTCCCCGTGAGTGATTACACAGCCCGTCTCGATCAGGATACTAATATTCACACAGACACAGAGTCATGCTCCAAATAAATGGCAACCCTACAATTTGGACTTAAAAAAAAAAAGCAGCTCATAAAACAATGGTGCTCTTACTTTTGAAAGCTGATACACCCTTTTTCATTATGATATATCAGAGGCTCAACATATAAGACAGACAAAAGTACAACAGACAAATTGAAGCGACACAGTAAAAGATCATTCACTTTCCTGTCCCCTCATCCCTTCCCCTAACTCACACCCATCTCTAAGGAACCCTAGGGCTCCAAAGAATCATTTGGTAACCACTATTTTATACATTTTAACACATTCACTTTAAAGAATATAGTCTATTTTTAAGAGCAGTTTTAGGTTCACAGCAAAATGAAGCAGAAGGAACAGAGATTTCCCACATAGCACCTGCCCTCACACATGCAAAGCCTCCCCATTATCAACATCCACCAGAGGAGATGTTTGTTCCAAATGTTGAATCTACATTGACATATCATTATCACCCAGAGTCCAGAGTTTACATTAGGGATCACTCTTTGTGTTATACATTCTATGGGTTTAAACAAATGTATAATAACAGGTATCCACTCATATAGTAGCAGACAGGAGTTTCACTGCAATGAAAAAGTCATTGTGCTTTAGTCAGGCATGATGACTCACACCTGTAATCCCAGCGATTTGGGAGGCCAGGGTAAGAGGATTACTTAAGCCCAGGAGTTCAAGACCAGCCTGGGCAACATAGCAAGACCTCATCTCTACAAAATAAAAATTTTACCATTAGCCAGGTATGGTGGCACATGCCTGTAGTCCCAGCTTCTTGGGAGGCTAAGGCAGAAGGACTGATTGCTTGAGTACAAGAGGTTGAGGCTGTGGTGAGCCAGGATCACACCACTGTACTCCAACCTGGGTGACAGAGTAAGACTCTGACTCAAAACAAAACAAAACAAAACAAAAAAACAAGAAAGATTCTAGTGCTCCACCCATTCATCCAACTTTTCCCTCTAAACCTTGGCAATCACTGATCTTTTTACCGTTTCCATAGTTTTGGCCTTTTCTAGAATGTCATATAGTTAAAATCATATAGTACGCAGCCTTTAGGATTAACTTATTTCACTTAGTAATGGGCATTTAAGTTTCTCCAGGTTGTTTCATGGCTTGATAGCCCATTTCTTTTTAGTACTGAATAATATCCCATTGTCTGGATGCACCAGAGTTTATTTATCCATTTACTTACTAAAGGCCATCTTGGTTGCTTTCAAGTCTTGGCAACTAGGAATAAAGTTGTGCGGACATATGTTTTTCATCACTTTGGGTAAATACCAAGGATTATGTGGTAAGAGTATACACAGCTTTGTATATTTAAAAAAAGCCAAACTTCCTTCCAAAGATACACTCACTTTTATCAAACAGTATCAAGACCTATTTACAGACAGGGCCAATTTTACATACTGCAAATCAATAATAATGGGTAGTGTTCTATTTATCTCTTGCTTGATAAAAACTCCATACTTTTACTTCTCCCAAACATGAACAAGTGGTTCATAAATATCCTGTTCTGTACAGGGTAATTTGAATATTAAAATCATTCTTCTTCTGATCAGGGGCACCCCACATGTTCACAGTGGCAGGGGATGCACGCGACAGCATCAGCTCCACTCAGAATGCTGCATGTGGTGCTGCAGAGACGCGTCCCCTTCCCTGCCCTGGTGCCCATCTCCCAGTTCACTCCCCAAAGATCTCAAACCCTCAAGCTGCTATAAGACACTATATTCCCTTTGATCCTCCTCCAAAAATACCATGAAAATTAGCTCATCAGCTCACATCTCTCACTCCTCTCCCAAAAGCTCAGTCTAAGTGAATGGGTCCCAGGAGAAGGAGTTGTTGTAGGGGGTACCAAATGCCATCCCATCCCCTCCACACCACTCCTCTCCCTTTTTTTTAAACTTTTACATGCTGCTTCTCTCTTCCTTCCACCCACAGTTCTCAGGTTCATGGATTCACGCAAATCAACGTCCGAAGGAGCCTATTATTACGATTGCAGTTGTGCCTTCAGACAGATCCTATTCCAGGTTTAGGCTGAACCAATGGGTACTTGAGTGACTCCAAATGCACACACCTATACTTAAACTAAAATTGGCAGCACTGCCAAAACAGTACTCAAAAGCAAAATCGTACATTTTAGAATTTCTCCTAAGAGAAATGACTTCCAACTTGGGGGAAGTTACCATAAGTTAGTACATCAAAATCATGAAAATCTGACAGGTGGTTGACAAACATAAGCAAAGGCCGGTGGTGATTTGGAGTCCAGGGAAGGAAGACATGAGGAGGAGCACTTAATCAGGCAACACATCTTTGGTACTGTGTTAGAGATGCTAACACAGTGGTTTATGAACATTAGGGATGCTATTTCCAGCCAGGTGCAGTGGCTAAAGTCCGTAAACCCAGCACTTAGGGAGGCTGAGATGGAAGAATTGCTTGAGCCCAGAAGTTCGAGATCAGACTGGGCTACATAATGAGACCTCATCCCTACAAAAAAATATTTAAAAATTAGCCAGGCGTGGTGGCACATGCCCGTAGTACAAGCTACTCAGGAGGCTGAAGCAGAAGGATGGCCTGGGAGGTCAAGGCTGTGGTGAGTCATGATTGGGACACTGCACTCCAGCCTAGGTGACAGAGTGAGACCTCCACTCAAACAAACAAAAACTGGATGCTACTTCCTAAGAAAGGGAGAGGCTCGCCAACCGGGACATCCCTGCTCACTGACAGATGAAGAGCAGATCCAGCTCCCATGGCTTCGTGCCACCATCATTGAAGATCAATCAACTCATTTTGCTCTGATTCGTTTCTCAGCAAGTAGATCCCCAGCCTTTATTTGGCTTTCTCGCCACGAAGAAAATGTCTAAATCTGCTATCAAAAAGTGTATGGTCCTGCCAGGCACTTTCATCTTTCTGATGTAAATTAATACTCTGAAAATGGGATGTGTTCGTTTCTTATTAGTTTACTGAATGTGACTCAGACCCACAGGTCTTGCTAAGGTTCCCCCACCAAAGGGGCAGGATTCAGGGCTTTTGTGTCTGTTAACAAAGTTCTCTACAGATGCCTCCTCTCCAATTCCTTTTCCTGGGGACCCTGTGGCTTTCTGTTCTGTAACCTCCTTTCCCAATAATAGGGAAGAATCATTTATACTTTGGTAAATACCATTCCCAGCCCTTATCCTTTAATGCTCCTAGATATTGTAAATATATTTAGCAAATGTATTCGGAAAACGGCACCAATCACAGCCACTCACTGAGCCTATCACCTGCTGTGAATTTGGGGGAGGCCTGATATTGTCTGAATATGCTTTGCTTTGCTATTAATATTTTCCCCTCCCCAAGGCTGCCCAGCAAGTCAGCCTGCTTCAGTTTTTTGGGGTACCTGGGCCCATTTTGGAAGATCAGCCTTGAGATCCCAGGTTATAACTTTACTTTTTCATTTCTCTATCCCTAATGCCACCTCCCTGTTCCCAGGTAACCAAGAATTTGAAAGGTCATTCTCATCACTCTGGCAAGGGAAATCTCCTCTCCTCTTCCATGAAGCTTTCTCAAATCTTGTGAGAACCCTCTGATCCCTCCCTGTCAGGAAACTCTGCCACACCACTTGGCATCTGCATTTTTTTCACCCAGTTGGTTCTTTATTACTCCATAGCTTAAGTTTTGGCTTTTGGGCGTGGTGGCTCAAGTCTGTAATCCCAGCACTTTGGTAGGCCAATGCAAGAGGATTATCTGAGCCTGTGGGTTCAAGACCAGTCTGGGCAACATCGTGAACCTCATCTCTACAATAAATTAAAAAATTAGCCGGGTGTGGTAGCATACACCTGTAGTTTTGGCTACTTGGAAGGCTGAGGCAGAAGATTGCCGGAGCCCAGCAGGTTGATGCTGGTGTGGCTGTGAGTGTGCCACTGCACTCCAGCCTGGGCGACAGAGTGAGACTCCGACTCAAAAAAAAAAAAAAAAAAAAAGTTGGCCTTCCACCTTTGTGTACCACCTATGGTACAATACATTTTTTTGATTACTTGATTAAGAAGGTAAAAAAAATACTGACTTTAAAGACATGAAAGTGGGACGCTATCTCCATCTAAAACTAGAAAAGTGATCTATGAAGATTAAAACTGCTCCTTCCTACGGAAAAAAAAATGAACCAATACTGGGACCTACTCTCAAAAACATTATTCCTTTATATTTTTCTGTGCCCTTATTTTTCAGTGAGGAGATTCTTGGTCATATTTTCATTTCAAATAACCAATTATCATTCTAATTAAAATCTGACCCAAACCCGTGAGCTCTGTGCACAACTCAATGGCCCCTCCCCCACCTCTCCAGGAATCAGACATACATGAAAGAAGACATGCCAGGAAATATTATTTCTGACACCAGAAGCACCAGCTGCAGACAAGAGCAGTTAAGTTGCTGAGCAATAAGGCTATTTTTCTAGTAATATGATAGTACGTTACTGGAAGTTAGAGAGAGGGGTTTCCCCTTCTACACTCTTCCATATATGACTTCCTTATGGCTTTCCCACCCTCTCCACCCACTCCTACCCACAAGGAACCCACCATAAGTCTCGGAAGGAAAAAAATGTAATTTTCAAAGAAATCTACCATGAGAAGTTATTAGGTGACAGTGTGAGTAGAAGAGTTGTACTAGACACCCACGATTACAGTTTTTGCCCCTTTTAACTCCAGAGTCATCACAGTGGGTACACAGCCAACTGCAGCAAGGAGTAGAAGACACACACAGGACCAAATTCCCAAAGACACAGCTTCGAATGTCAGCTCTGCCACCCATTAGCAAGTCCATCTCTCCCAATGTCATTCGTCCCACAAGAGTAAAAAGAGGACAGAGCTGACTACCAGGGCTTCCACTAGGGCCCAGAAGATGAGATAAAGAAACAGAGCAGCTGGGTGCGGTGGTTCACATCTATAATCCCAGCACTTTGGGAAGTGGAGGCTAGAGGATTGCCTGAGCACAGGGGTTCAAGACTAGCCTGGGCAACTTGGCGAGACCTCATCTCTACATAATAAAAAAAAATCAGCCAGGTGTGGTGGCACGCACCAGTAGTTCTAGCTACTTGAAAGACTGAGGCAGAAGGATCACCTGAGCCCAGCAGGTCATGAAGAGTCTTGTCTGTCCGGGCTCAGTGGCTCAGCCTGTAATCCTAGCACTTTGGGAGCCCACGGTTACAAGACCTGCCCGGACAACTTGGCGAGACCTCATCTCTATAATAAGTCAAAAAAATTAGCCGGCAAAAAAAAAACATGCCTGCAGTTCCAGCTACTTGGAAGGCTGAGGCGGAAGGATCGCCAGAGCCCAGCAGGGGGAGGCTGCAGGGGAAGAGAGCCTGCGACTGCACTCCAGTCTGGGTGACAGAGTGAGACTCCAAGTCAAAAAAAAAAAAAAAAAAAAAGCCTTGTCCAAGGTCACCAGCTAGTAAGTTATTCGAACTCAGGGTTGTTTAGCCCATGCTTTAACTATCACATTATACTGCCTATTATGTTTTGAAAAAACTTTAAAACTAAGAATCCATACATGTTTAATTTTAAAAAGGATATGAAAATAAGTCCCTGAGGAAGCAGCTGACAGTCAGATTTGATTCACTCACTTCTTTTAATTTTTTTTTTTAAAGATGGGGTCTCACTCTGTCCTCCAGGCTGGAATCCAGTGGCACAATCATAGCTCACTGCAGCCTCAGACTCTTGGGCTCAAGCAATCATCCCTGCCTCAGCCTCCCGAGCAGCTGAGATTCACAGGCATGAGGCTCCATGCCTGGTTTCACTCATGTCTTTTTCACCATCCCACCATCAATTTTATCAAACTTCTTTCTCCTCCTCACCTCCCTCCTCTAGCTATTCCCTTTTGATTTATCTTACCATCTTCCTTTTGTGCCCATTCCCTTTACTGCCATTTTAAGCTTGTGTAATTAGCACAATGAGAACCAAAAAAACTCCCAACTTTTAAAAGTGCATGTAATTAAAACAATTTATCTGACTAGTTTCTTTAAGTGGTGCTATTTAGTAAGAACGCAGAACACATTTTGAATTTTTCCTTTAAAAAAAAACAACCCTTTTCTTGGGTTAACTTTGGACATGGCTGAGAATTCTACAGATAAAATGACAGAGTGCTTGGTAAATTTTAAAAAGAGTCATCATGAAACCTAAAGTCATTTCCATTTTAGATTATCAGCACATGATTACACTAGAATATTATCAGATTGAAAAAAAGAAAGAAAAGAACACAGATTTGGCTACTCCTCCATGTGGCTTCTGCAGGAAGGCGCAGTTCACCCAGCCCTGGTGTTGCCTCCTATGGACACTCTGGGGACCCTGCCTTTGGAGCAGCCCCTTCCTCTAAGCAGGACAGCCCTTTGTTCATTCTACACCTCAGTTATCATTGTAACCGGGTCATATTGTGGCCTATTTTCACATCAGTCTCTCCCACTAAACAGAGAGGCCTAGGGCAAAACCCAGCGTTTTATTCATCTTTGTATTCTGAGAATGCCCAGTACATGAAGATCCCCAACACATCTGCTGAATGAGGGAACAAAAATTCACATTTAGCAGGAAAACATGCTGCTTTCAGACAGGTCGGGGTTACCATAGGGCAGGACACACTGGCTTAGGGTTTGCTTAAAGGAAAATAACCTTAAAGCCTTTGGTTCTTGAGAAGAGGAAACAGACATGGCACATTGTTCAAACCTTCCTCCACAGGCTGGAGCTGGCTCCCGTTTCGCCTGGATGACACTGATTTTTTGAGTTGCAGTTTATAACCCCATTGTACAGATCTGACCACCTGAACACCCCGCTCTCCTTCCCTTTTCCTGGCAAGGGTATTCTAAAGATCACCTGCAGAACCAAAGCATGGATCCATTTGTTACCACCTGCACCAGCATTTTGAATCATTCTGATGTGACCCTTTCCCACCCATTTCTATACCCTATCCAATACCTCTATTACAAGTTCTTAGTGCCACCAAGTACTTCTAGCTCCTGATTCTGTCCCCAGCATAATCCCCAGGGAGGTTTTTACCAAAATGCACACCCAGGGCTTCAGCCTAATCACCTGGATTCAGGACCTCTGGGGCGGGTCCCACAGGTTTTCCCCGAAAAGCTCTCCAGGTGCTCCTGGGAGACGCTTCGTGATAGGCAGCGCCATACCAGACAATGTAAACCTTGCAATGTCATTATTTATGCCCTGAGCACATTGGAGTTATATCTTCTTCCACTCGATGTGGCCAAACAGACGCTCAATACCATGACATTGGACTAATTGCCACGGTTGTTGCTTCAGTTTTTGTTTTTTTGGTTTTTTTTCCCTATAGAACGAACAGCTTTCGTGGTCCCAGGCCTCTGCACACTCGGTAAACCAAACTAGCCCCGGGGGAATGGCTTTCCCTCGACGAAGCGCCCCCTACACGGCCTGGGAGCCGTCGCTGATGCAAAAACAATACAGCTGTGCACCCGCCAGAGTCACCACGACCACCGCGGCGGGAAGCAGGTCCCGCCCGCCACCCCGCCAGGGCACCCACCCCCATAGTTGTGCGCGCCGTCGGAAGTCCCGGGAGCGCCACTGCCCCGGATCCCTTTTCTCCCGAAGTCTGCGAGGACGTCCCCCGCCGCCACTCGGTCACTTTCTTCCCATCAACTCAGTCTCTCGGGGTGGGGGGGACGGGCTGCGCTGGAACTTGAAATTCTCACGTTCGGGCGGTTCAGAAAGGATGACCCTGCGGTCAGCGCAAACACCCCCTCCCCGGTGCGCACGGGACCCCGCGGACAGCGGAACACGCCTCCCGCGCGGGGCCGGCGGACAGGCGGGCGCTGGGTGGTGGCTCCTCGGCTCCCGCGTCACCCGCCCCGCCCTCCGCAGAAGCGACGAGCGGCGGACGCCAGAGAAAAGGGAAGCGCGCCCCGAGCCGCACAAAGGCGGCCGCCGGGGCCCCGTGCGCCCGCCCGCAGCCCCCGGCCGGAGCGGACAGGACGCGGGCTGGAGCCTCGGCGGGAGCCTCGCCGGGCCTGCGGGCTCCGCGCGGCACGTGGGCACCTGCGGCCCCGCGCGCCCACCTGAGCCCCGCGACCTTGGCGCCCACAGCGCCCCCGCCCGCCCGCGCGCGCGCCTCACCTGCTCCGTCTCGCGACTCGCCGCCAAGTTTCCCCCGCTTGGGAAGTTCTGGAGCCCGAGCCCGCGGCCCGATCCGGCAGCTCCGAGGGCAGCGAGCGGGTCTGGGCGGTCGCCGGGCGTGCTGCGCGGCTCCGACTCGGCGGCGCGGAAAAGGGGAAGGGGAGGAAGGGGCGGGAGCCTCGGCGGGGCGATCCCCCTCCGACCCCAGCCTGCTCGCGCGAGCCGCCCGGGGGACTTCTGTGCTGTTATTATCCGCCCCCGCTTTGCAACTTTGCCTCTTTTCGACGAGACGGTTGTCATCACCTCCCGCGGTTGCGAGTCTGGGCTCTGGGGTCAGGCCACCTCGGTTCAGATCTTTCTCCGCGACTCACGAGCGTGGGATCTCGGGCAACTTGCATTTTACCCCTCTCTGCAAAAGGAGGGAAATAGTAATGCCTCTGTAGGGGCGATTCCGCACGTTGTGGGGCCTGAAACGGAAACAACTGGGGGAAGGGGAGTTTCTTCCAGGAAAAGACAAAATTCGATTCGGGGTCTTGGAGGGATCTGCACAAGGGAGGGGCCGAAGCTTAAACTTCATCAGCTTCACGTGTCAAACTGCCTCTGTTATGGTCTTCTTAAGAGTGTTTCGGGAGTTGAATGAGGCGAGCCTGGTGAGAGCCTAGCATGGTGCCTGGCACACTGACAGGTGTTGTTCATGGGATCATTTCCCTGTAACTGGTCAGGTGGACCTGGGTGAGGAGGAAAGAATACTGATTGTCAATTATGTGCCAGGTGTTTGAAATACATATTATGCTTACTTCATACCCAAACGTGTACATAAGCAGTATGCCGATTTTATAGCTCAAAAGCTACGGCTCAGAAAAGTCATGTAACTTGCTCATGGTGTCACAGAAAACCCAATTCTGCCACATTACAAGTACTCGGTTTTTCCACAGGGTTCCATCTCACAAATATTAATATGTAAATATATTACTATAACTTGTTGTTTGGGCGAGAAAAGAGAAGAAGAAATTCCCCGTGCGAAAACAAAGTGCCCGAGAAATACCTGTTTCTGAATTTTCACTGCAGAATTTCCCCAGCTCAATACAGTAGTCAAGGAAGAATTGCCCTGCATGTGAAATACCCTGCTGCAAAATCAATAAATGACTTTACTTAAATGTGTTCAGGTTACACATTTGCTTGCTCCGTTAGTTTATTTTTTCTATCGATTATTAATACTACTGCAATTCAGATGAAAGGATTTGCAATCTATCCCCAAAGGGTTTATAAACTAAGACAAGCAATAACATAAAGAAAGGTGCTCTTCTCGGGCAAAGCATTTCACATTCTTTTTCTCACTGAACTCCCACATATCTTTGCTGTAGTTATAATTGCCCTGTATTAACTGATGAAAACTCAAAAGTAGACTAAGTTGCCTAAGGTCACACAGATATCCAAGATTTGAACCCAGTTTTGCCTGGATCTTAAACCTTAGCTTTTTTTTGCTACGCCCTGGAAAGGAGAGAAAAAACTACTAGAAATACATGAAGTTGTTTATGCTTTACAAAGTGGGAGAAAAGAATATATCCAATTTTGGTACTTATTTTCTCAAGTTTCTATTGTAGGAGAACTAAACATAATGCGTATACACACAACTTAGATTTTTTACAGTGAGGAAGAGAGAGTGCCCCTCCATGGGACATTTGTTGAATGAATGAATGAATTTATGAAAGAATTAATGAAATGGTACCTGGTGGTGCCTCTTAAATCACCGCCGTTCAATAGACGTGATTCTTGTAAAACGTCAGTTTTGTGAAGAGGTTCTTTTCCTCCCTTATTTTTTTCTCACTCTTGAGTAGCTATTGATTTTTAAAGGGGCAAATCAAATTTTTTAAATGAGCAAAAGAGATTGGAGTAAGGAAAGAACACAGAAGCATAGAAGAACCACAGCCACGGAGGAAGGAGAATAAGGAGAGACATCTTTTCTCTTGCTTGCTACTTGAGGGAAAAGGTTTTGTATCTATCAGAAACATGAAAAAACTACAAAAGTGGATCAAATTTTCTAACTAAATTATAAAATAGTTTGATTTTTATTGTATTACTGTAAAAACAGTAATATTTTTTGTTAAGACAGAAAATAAACCTGGCATCTGTGCCCCACCCCACCCCCAGCATATTGGTCCCGCCTGGCTAAGATGAGCTGGGGGATGGGAGGTTGCTTGTTTAGATAAGGAAGGCAAGTTCACTACCTCTCTCTCCCCCAGTTAGGGAAGCGTTTGTGCAGGAAGTGAACTTTCAAAGTCTTTCAAAAACAAACTCAAGAAGGAAATGAGGAGGGTTCATACTCACAACTTTCAAGGAATAGGTATTTTTCAGAAGTGCATAGGCTGGGATAAATGGTGGCTCTAATAAAAGGAATAACAACTACGTTTTAGTGCTTATCCAGGCAAGCTGACTCCGGAGCCCAGCCCGTGTTCTTGACCCCATCCTGCTAAGTACTTTGCAGTAGAGCGAGTTAGACCACCTGGTCTAGATGTGGCATGCTGGAGAAAGAAAGTGAGAGGGTGGAGGGGAAGGAATTCTGGGTGCTTTTTTAATGGCCTGCAGAAGACGGGAGGCTCCTGACCCTGAACATTAAAACAAATTCCCAGATTGAGAGTACAATTTTCCTTAGTTACACACCTAGTCAGGACAACCCTTATTTGCAAATGTCACTAGCACATCCAGTGGTCCTTAACTTTCAAGTACAGGGTCTTTAGTTGTGTGTAGTCTGCACTGTACACCTCCTGGGCAGACTTGGTGGCTCACACCTATAATCCCAACGACTTTGGAAGGCTGAGGATAGAGGATCACTTGAAGCCAGGAATTTGAGACTAGCCTGGGAAACAGCAAAACCCTGTCTCTACAAAAAAATCTAAAAATTAGCCATGTGTTGTGGTGGCATGCCAGTAGTCTCAGCTTCTTGGGAGGCTAACACAGGAAGATCCCCCAAAACTGCAGTGAGCTATAATCATGCTACTACACTCCAGTTGGGCAACAGGGTGAGACTCTATCTCTTAAAACAAACAGTACTTTGGGAACTGAGGCAAGAGGATTGTCTGAGTCCAGAGGTTCAAGTCCAGCCTGGACAACTTGGTGAGATCTCATCTCTACAATAAATCAAAAAATTAGCTGGGTGTGGTAGTGTGCACCTGTACTTCCAGCTACTTGGATGGCTGAGGCTGGAGGATCGCCTGAGCCCAGCAGGTTGAGGCTGCAGTGGCTTTAGCCTGGGCAACAGAGTGAGACTCCCGACTCAGACAAACAACAACAAATCTCTCCCTCCTAGTTACTTTTATAGACCAAATTCCATTCCAGGTCATTATCTAGGGATTGGCACCAGCTACTGAGTGATGGGTGGTGTAATTAGCTGCTCACCAAAAGCAGCACAAGCTGCTAGGGTTTGTAGCCCCCGTGCTCACCACCCCACACCAAAGAACCATGTTCTTTGACCTCTGCCTCTACACAGAAGATCTCATGAAGGAGGCTCATGGGTTCTGTCCCAGGGCCTAGAACCAGATCTGTTGAGTTGAGGAATGGGGCAGTTCTGGCAAACAGCTTCAACCCCTTAGTAAAATAACAAAATCAGTTCCTCTGTAGGTGCAGAATATAAAGTTTTCTGTCCCCTTCCCCTGCTCCAACCAGCCTGGTGGATGCTGGTAGTCAGGTTTAGTCTACCCAGGTGCCTGGGACTTGGGTGGCCTGACGCCCGCAGCCATCTTCCTGTGTGGAGCTCTAGGGTAGGGGTGGGTGGCTAGAACTCAAGCCTGAAGGAGCCAGGACTTAAAGAAACCATCATAGGAAATTCTGAAATATTTTTTTCTAGTAATGATTTCTAATATCTAGGGGTTGTTTTTCCTAATACATTCGCCTATTGAACACATTTCCAGGAGTCATTAGTTACTAGTGTAAGGGACTGCCTCAGTGAACAAATCACTTCAAGGACAGAGAATTCCCATCTCAGGCTCCTTCTTTGTCTTTTACACAGTCTCACTCTGTTGCCCAGGCTGGAGTGCAGTGGCACAATCACAGCTCACTGCAGCCTCAACCTCCTGGGCTCTGGTAATCCCCCGCCTCAACCTCCCCTGGGACTACAGGCCCATCTTATTTATTTATTTGTTTGTTTGTTTGTTTATTTATTTTAGAGACAAGGTCTCACTATGTTGCCTGGGCTAGTCTCAAACTCCTGAGCTCAAACAATCCCACCTTACTCCCAAAGTGCTGGGATTACAGGCATGAGCGACCACGCCTGGCCACTTCCTATTTTTTATTTCTTTGTGAATTTTAATCCCTAAAGTTCCTTCCTATTTTCTCAGTCTATTACCTCCATTCTGATTTCTCTTATCTCTCTACTTAGTATAGTTCAGTTTTGTGTTGTTGTAGTTTGGGGAGTTTTGTGCATGAGTGTGTTTATGCACGTATTTCCTTACCACTAGGAGCCTGACTGTACATTCCTTTGACTTCCCTCCTTTCCCAGTCAGGAATCTCCCCTCATTCACTTTCTTACTTTCCCAAATTGTTACATGCTACTGCAATGTCAACATAGTATGTTGATTGAATCCACTGTGAATTCATATAATCTCTGGAGAGCACATACAGCATTTGAGCATCCTTTTCTTCATCTCTCCATTACATTCTCTACCTCTGAAATCCTACACCTCTTCCGTCCACGATATCAACTATTGTCTCTCCTCAGTCTCAACAAAGTGAATTGCCTTCTTCTTCAAGCATAAGTGCTTCCAACAAGCTTCCACAAATGTTTTTTGCATCTTTCCCTTATTTCTCTTCTTTCTTCTCTCTGAGAAAGTGGTTCTCCTTGAAAAAGATAATCCCTGTGATTTAAATTCAAAACCCACATCTTTTCCAGGATTAGACTCTATCAATGGTAGCGTTTACTCACATTTTTTTAAATCCCCCACTTTGTTGACTCTTGGGCCTCTGCCTTTAAGCTTAAGTCCCCATTATTTTTAAAATAATAATAATAAGTATCAATGTAAATTTCTACCACTCCCATTTAACATAGTCCTAACTAGAGCAATCAGGCAGGAGAAAGAAATAAAAGGTATCCAAATAGGAATAGAGGAAGTCAAATTATTTCTCTGTGCATATGATAGGATTCTTTCTTTTTCCATTATTTTAAAGATAGGGGGTACAATTCAGGATTAGGTATACAAATGTTCATTATGCAGGCACCTTTGTTGATGAGGTGTGCCCCTCCCCCCAGCAGCTTCCCTCAACTGTCAATCCCACCTCCACCCTGGCAGTTTCCCACTACTGCCAATCCCTTTCTTATAGTATTATGATAATTGTTCAAGGTCCACTTATGAGTGAAAACATATAGTAGGTACTCTGTTCTTTGTTTCTGTGATAGATCACTGAGTATGAGCAACTCTAAATCCATCCAAGTTTCTGTAGAGTAGATATGTTTGTCCTTCTTTATGGCTGCATAATATTCCATTATGTATATATACCACATTTTTTTACCAAGTCTATCTTTGATGGGCAGCCTGATTGGTTCCATGTTTTTGCTATTATGAACAGAGCTGCAACAAAATGCGTATGTAGGTGTCTTTTTTGTAGAATGATTTGAGTTCCTCTGGGTATACTCCCAGTAGGGAGATTGCTGGGTCATATGGAAGGTCAATTTCTAGTTCTTTTAGAAATTGCCACACTGTCTTCCAAAGAGGTTGCACTAGTTTGCATTCCCACCAGCAGTGTAGAAGCGTTGCTTTTTCTCCGCATCCTTGCCAGCATCTGTTGTTGTTTGTTTTATTATTGATGGCCATTCTTACTGGGGTTAGGTGATATCTCAATGTGATTTTGATTTGCATTTCTCTGATGGAGGCTGAGCACTTTTTCATGTGTCTGTTGGCTGCCCATATATCTTCTTTTGAGAAGTGTCTATTCATGTCTTCTGCCCATTTTTTAATGGGACTGTTTATTTTTTTCCTTTCAGTGCATTTGAGATCCTGATGTTAGGCCTTTGTCAGATATATAGTTGGCAAATATTTTTTCCCATTCTCCCTGTCTCCCTGCTCTCTTGATGGTTTCTTTTGCTTTGCAAAGTTTTTCAGTTTGATGAGGTCCCACTTGTCTATCTTAT